>LDMZ01013193.1:0-23866 GCA_001455285.1 Sphaeromyxa zaharoni
TTTTTTTTGGATATCTCTTTGTTTTGACAATTGTCAAAATGAAAATATAAATGGATTTATTTTTCAAATATTATATGCCAAGTACCAAAAAAATTGAAAAGAACCGACAACGGGTTTTTGAATCTAAAAAGAAAAATTATCCTAAATTTTCACCAAAAAGCATTTCAGTCGATCCGATACACTTTTGACGTGTTTCAGATAAATGATTGGTATACTCATTTCACGAGAAATCTTAAACAGTAGGTTAATGATGAAAATCATTCAAGGTGACCTAATCAAGATGCAAAATTATCGTTGGAATTGAGCATGTTTGGTTACGGGTGCGCTTTTTAATTAAATTCCCTCAAGGAAGCAAAAAATATAATGATATATCAACTGAATATTTGCACAATCTTTAATTTGTTCGAGAACAATTATTTAGAAGGCACAAGAGGACAGCATATGAGGGCTTTTTGTTTCCATATATTGTGTATAAAGTCTATATATGACCGAAAAAATTAATAATTTAGTCAAAACGATCAATCAATAGATGAAATATAATTTTGATATGGATCATCTTGCATTGTAAAGATTCATTTATATAATTTGAATTTTTCAATTAGGTATGACTCCGATTATAGTGAATTTGCAACTGGTCAAAATCCCAGAATGAATTGAAGGCAGTTATATTTAAATCACTTAATGAATTGTAGGTTTTGTTCTAATATTGTTCGCAAAAACATTTAAAAACATCTTTAGACAGACATTCTATAGCTTTATTTTAGATTTGTTTCTATATTTTAAAGTTTTCAATTACGTATGAAGGATTGAACAGTCATCCAAAAGCAAATATGTGGTTCTTACTAATATTTTCTAGCTAATACTGACGATAAATTGATATACATTTAGCTACAATACAATAATAATTTTTCCAATTTTAAATATCATTAAATATTTGTATGGTAATGAACCGTATTTTTGGCTAAACATAATTAATCTATAAAAAAGAAAAAATACAGAGTTAACGGTGAAAATATTTTTCATCTTTATAATTGGAATATTGGTACATTATATTGTTCCAATCATATATAGAAAGAAAATAAATATCATACATGTTATACTACATCAAAACTGAAATTATTTAGTAAAATTTTATGAAGGTTCTATAAGTTATTTAATATTCAACAATAATGAATAGATCGCTATAATGTTAAAAAACATTCATCAAGAAGGTTAAATTTTTTCTATTAGATCGTTAGTGAGGATTAAATTTTAAAAACAAACTATGTTTTACAAAATACACATTTTGATTAACTTTGACGATATTATTACAAACAAATAAATATCGCCATTTTCGAAATTTAAAAAATAGATTTATATGAGAAATATGAACCGTATTAAAATTCCGATATTTGATCTTTCAAATATCCATTTCCGGCATTAATTATTACAAAAGAAGTGGCTTAAATAAAAAATTTCTTATATTATAAAAAAATTCTCGTTCACGTTAAATCTATTGAGAATTCGGATACACAAAATCGAGTATTAACAGAGGATTATATATCATAAAATTTTGATAAAATCTGAAATAGATTAATTTTTAGTTTCGATAAGAATAAATTCTTAATAAATTTAAATTTTAAGAAAAAATATAAAAGATAATGATATCATTACTCATAATTTAAATATATTAAGGTCATGTAGCGATCAACCCAGAATTATATTATATTTTGATTTCTACGAAATCTTAGGATCCGTTAGAAAAAAAAGAAAAATAGCATAATGTTAACAATTTTTCTTTTCATTTAAGATATATTATTCGTTTATAAAGTTTATTAAAATATTTATAACTAGCATAAATCCCATAATCAGGTTTTAGATTTATTTATATTTAAAAAAATGATAGATTTGTAAATTTGATGAACGATATGAAAATTTAGATGTAGTATTGCAATATAAAAGAATTTATTATTGTGTATATTTTAGTTTATCATTTGGAATTATTATAATGTCTCCAATTAATGAAAAAATGTTACATTAATTGATTTTTTCCTCCAAGGATCATTTCTTAATTGTTTATAAAAATTCTTAATAAAAAAATTTAAAAAAATCGTTACATTTTGTTAATCCATAAAAAATTTAGTAAAATCTAGCTAAGACTGACATGTCACTGAAATTATCATTTGGAAATATATACAATCAAAAATCGAAAAAAAAGTAAATTTCATTTTTTTCTCAATAAATTTAATTTTCCCGGATCAAAGTTTCAAAATTCTACGCGAGTTATTCGAAACTGTATTTTCGGAAGTTGAATATATTTTTTATATGTTTTGGTTTACATAAAATAATATAATATTTTTTAATACTATCTGAAATATTGCATTATTATATACTTAAAATAGCTAGCAACATAGAATTATTGAGTTCACAAGTACAAAGTATAAATATATATATATATATCTCCATATTTTAATATACGAAAAATTACTTGTATAGTTTTTTCAAATCAAATCAATCTTGGTTTTAACACTTGGCATAAGACTTTCGGGTCGAATATTGGGCTAATAAACATACTGGGATTGATCAGAACTACGCTTTGGTAAACTTTTGAGGACCGATATTGCTGATAATCGAAACTGATATTGAGAAATGTTATATTTTTAAAAATCTATATAAAAATTAAATATATATGTTACATTTCGTCTAAATCTTTATTTTCATTATTTGATTATACGTTATTATATAATCATTTTAAAAAATTATAATTCAATAATAAAGTTTCTTAAAAACCTTCGGCTGTTAAATTTTATGATATAAATTTGAGAATATAGTTGACTATACTTTAAAATCTTTTAAGTTAATTTTATATTACAAAAAAATCATTTTATTTTTAATTAAATAAATGTAATATTTAATTTTATTATCATAAAATCTTATAAACCAAATTATCATTATTATCGTATGCTAAAAATTGAGGTATTTGAATTCGTTTAGGAAAGGAATTGATGGCGTACCTTTGGTACATATATGGCCCTGAAGCTGTAACCCATGAAGGTACTCAGGTCTATAATGAACATTACCTCCAAAGCTGATTAATCGTGAAAAATACTGGAAAATTAGATTACATATATAAATTGGAAGAATATGTGATTCAAGAATACAAGTGCATAAAAGATATAAATTAACAAATATATAAGAGCTGCCTAATTAAGTATTGGGCAAAATTCCATGGTCGTAAATAATAGATCTTAAACCCGAGAAATACAATATAAATACATAAGAGGAGGTTTAAGTGAAAAATTCTTTTTATTATATAATTTAAGGTTGAATAATTGGAAAGAATCAGTAAAAATCTTTGCTAAATCACATGTAAAATGAATTATCCCATAAATCCTATGTAATTTATTGTAAATAGTAGAAAATTAAAAAAATATCGTGTGATTATGTAAACTAAACCTTAATATTAGCTTCAATATATGGAGTAGGCTTAAAAGTTGAAAGGGGAAATAAATATGGCATTTGAATTTGATTAAGCTCACATTTTGTTGTCCAATTAATAAAAATCCTATTTTCTTAGATGTTTAGTTTTGATTTATTTAAACTTTTATGTTAAAGACAGTATATTGAAAAAATAAATTACTCGATCTGAATTTAACTTTAAAATTGGGGTTTCTTTGATTTAAAAATAAATTTTCGATTTTTTTTAATTATTGTAAAAATCTGTGCAGGAAAAAATACTATGATTTTTCATTCATTCAACATTTTTATCTGAAATTTTTAAGCTTGTTCATAAGTTTTCCCTTGTTTAAAATAGATTCAGGCAGAGCTAACACAGTCATTATCCGAAAATAATTCGGAAGATACTACATTAAACTGAATTATATCAATTATAACATATTCCATAATCAATAATCCAAAATGATGGAATATAATATGATTGATATATAAATTTCAAAATATGTCATGGGTATATTATAGATTATCTATCTTGAAACTAAAAAATTGAGTATTAATATTTATATTACTGAAAAATAAAATTTATCCAGCAAAACCTTGAAATAACCTTGGAAATAATATATCTTCAGTGTCTCTGTTTTTTTAGTGTCAAAGTCCTTGTTAGGGAGCAATCCGTGATTTTCATTTGATACATTTAGTTTGGATTAGGAAACTTAAAATTTTACAGTCCACAAACATAAAATAAACCTAATGTCATCGTTAAATTTTTTTAACAAATATTAGATTTGCTGCAATTATATACCTGTTAATACTTAGCAAACTTACATTTGATAGCGTTTATATATTGAATAGAAATTAGATTTTGATAATTATTTAAACTTGAAAAATTTTGAAATAAACGTAGTATTAAAAAATATTTTTGAAATCAAACATGATTCTATTGTCATTTCAGAAAATATTTAAAAATAAAGTTTAACAGAACGTAAAACAATGAAAATCCGAGGTAAATAAGAATAGTCTCTTCAAATATTTTTTTTCATTGTTAATAATCCATTTTTTCGAAATTTCATACAAGAATGTTTCCAAAAAAATAAGTTCTTTGTATTTGTATAAGTTTAAATTGTTGTTCGTCCGCATCAGTTCATCCAAAGTATATCATTTAAATTTTCTCGTTATTGAATTTTAATTAGGTTATACCAGCCAGAGAAGTCGAGTAGAATAGAAGATTTAACCACCGTTAAAAAAAAGAATTATGCCAATGTAACTATTTTTTATTAATTTTAATCATGAAAATGTCTTGAAACATAGCTTAATATCGATTAATTTTGATATAAATATATTTTTATAATATTAAGAACCAAAAATTTAACTTATTTATTATAAATTGAAATTATAACAATTATTTGCAGGTCCCTTTGCAGTAAACAAAATTTTAATAATTTTTGTCATCATTACTTTTGTTTTCGAGAATATGAATGAAAAATATTTAAATATATCATAATTTATGAAAGAATATGTGCCATCCAGCTTTAATTTTTTGAGAACCTAGAATTGTTAGATAAAATAGGATAAAACAATTGACAACTCGTAAAATTTCTGTGAGGGCCTCAATAAAGCTAAAAATGGTGTTATTCGAAGAAACACACAAAGCATTCAGGTTATTGTTTAAAGTTCTTTCACAAAAAGGAAATGTTTTTACCAAAAATGGTCTTTACACGAGGTTATTTATTTTAAATTAATAATTGTTTTCAATTTTTTGAGATATTAAACAACAGAATATTGGAATGTATTAAAGAATTTAGTGTATTACGTTACCGCTGTTTCACTGAAGGGCTTGCAAAAGTGTGCAGCTTCATTTTTTAAATTTTTTATGAATTTTTTGTATGAAATAGATCATTTTAGTGACTTTGTAACTTGAAACCTTTTTATCGTTATCTTTTACTGCCATATTTAATTTTTTTCAGCTAGCAAGATGGTTTAATACAAAAAATTAAACCTATTCACTCTCAACGAAAAAAGAACTAACTTATAAAATTTGTGTTCCATTTATTTCATTAAACTGAACCTGAAATAAATTTCCTTATTGCTTGTTAAAAAATGCTAATATATTTTATCATGTAATAATTAGAATCAATGATAAGAATGAATGATGACCGAAAAATTTAATTGTTTATTGTTTTTTTAAACGTAGCCCTTTCCCTTGTGCAATATTTATTTTTTTTGATAACAAAAAATTTAAAAGAAATAGAATTTGTTTTTATTTTTTCAGAGTTAAAGCCGATATGTCAAAATATTGAGAACTCCTCTGAAATGCAAAACTCTTTAAGCTGACGTGTCTTATTGTATTTTTGTTCTGATTGTACTTACATTATGGAACTGATTTAAAAGCATATTTATCAACGAATCTACTTGAATATTTACTATGCTTGGTAGAAGTTATAATTCTATAAAGTTTATGTTGGGTTACCGAATCATAACTAATATTAAACTAATCAAATATTTCACTCCAAATGTGTGTATTGTAAAATGATACTAAAGTAGCTACATCTACATTACTATGTTATTATTAAAAAAGTTTTTGTTGTAATAAGAATATTATTGTCAATAAATGTATTTTATTCCCTTAAATAATCCTTAGACAAAATTTAATAGTTTGAAGGCTGACCAGTTTTAAGTTATTGCTTTCTATTGAGAAAGTCATGGAGATATTATCTAACGAAAAAATTACTATTAAACAATATTTCATTTCGATACCGCAAGAAAAGGCAATATACTCTGGTTACTTTACTATATATCGTTTGGTACGATTAAATATCTGTAGGAGAATCTATTCTTTATTACTCTGATTAAAATAGGGAAACCCAAGTGAGTCACTTGATCCACGCCTCAGTTCTTCATTTCAATCTGATCTAAGTTTAATAATATAAAATATTAAAAAAATTACATTTTTTTGTAGCAATAATGGAATAACTTCCTTGAGATTCAAAAACTTTTTTTGTCATATTTTCTTATATTAAATTTGAATTTTGTTGTTAAGATAACAGGGTATAATAATATTTAAAAATCCTTGATATTTTTAGATTCATAATTATATACTTGTTTAAATAACAATATTTATTTACTGCTAAGGCATTCGAATTTTAACAAAACATAAAATTTTTAAAAATGATATCATTATCAGACTAAATATGACTAGTTCACCGTCTTTTAACTTGGGTATTTAATATTCACTAAAAGTGCCCATATGTGACATTTATCATCTATTTTCACATAAAAAGTTCTTATTTTGAGATCCATAAACGTTTCACTATCAGCAATTTATTTTTAGTTTGATCCTATTATTTTTAAATGATTTTAATTATAATATAACAAAAAAAACGAAAAATTATATTTAATTATATTTTTTATGCCAATCAGTGGGGATGAAAAAATCAAATACCATTATATCGATTTGAGGTTAAACTTAATTTAAGTTTATGATAAAAATAAAGGCGTTGAATCAATTGATAAAAGATTTATCTCACTTTTTTAGATATTTTTAAGTCAAGATATTGTGTCGAGATTGTGTATGCATAAATCAAATTAAGAAACAGTAAAATCTATTTTTTATCACAGAAAGGCAGGATAACGTACCATAAAATAATTCTAAATACATCCTTGATCCAATTTTCGAACTTTTTTACTTCAGTAAAAATATAGACAGAATATTGTAGCATGCAAATGCCATTTTCATGAGAAGAAATTTAATGTCAATTTTCATGCTCACAACTGCTTTCATTGCTTTCTATCAAACAATATATATATCATTTCTCCAAAGAGTGCAATGATAAAACATTAACCTTAAAAACTTGAAAAATTTTTAATGCAAACGAAAGAGAGTTAATCTTAATGGCTTTGAATAATTAATAAATAACTAGTATTTTCGCAGAGGTTTTGAAAATTATTATCTTTTCTACAAATAAGATAAAAATATTTTATAAGAAAGTAGTTGGATAAAAATTCAATTTTATGAGTTCTGTACATGGTTGGATCGGGTGTAATTATAGCTATGTTTATACTAGAAATTTATTTGAGAAATTTTAAACAAGTTTTTTTAATATTATAGCAATTTTTTGTGATTTTTTATCCTTTAAACCACATTTAGTAAAAAATATTGATATGAAATTGAAAATATATATACTTAACAAAATTAAAATTTACAAAATAAGTATATTTAGAATTAAATTATATAAAGATATCGTTTTCTAAATGATCTAGTATTCCTTTATATCAAAAACAAAAGAGACTATTTAAATAAATCTTAAAAAATTAGGTTTTATTCATTGGTAAAAATTGCTTGGATAATTTATTGGAAAGTTTTTTTAATGCATTATGGAAAAATGATTCATTTTAAGTAGTGAGATACTTTTAAATCAATGTTATGATTGATATAAAAGTTAAATATTTAATTAGAAAAATGCTACGATTAAAGTAAAAAGAAAATTGGAAACAGTAGATTTTACTACTTGCTATCTATAATCTATTCCTTTAATTGATATAAGTACTTTCAGGCTCATTCTAATTTAAAATATTCCTATTAAAAAATTTTGGTTCTATTTTATGGTTGAAAAAATATCACAATTATTTTTTTTATTCGACCGAATTTATAAAAAAAATCATCGCTGAAATTTGAAATTATAATAATTTTTTTGTAAGATTATATAAAACTACTATTTTAC
The DNA here is from genome assembly GCA_001455285.1 of Sphaeromyxa zaharoni. NCBI lineage: Eukaryota > Metazoa > Cnidaria > Myxozoa > Bivalvulida > Sphaeromyxidae > Sphaeromyxa > Sphaeromyxa zaharoni. The sequence goes on from LDMZ01013193.1 coordinate 8,154, forward strand.
GCATCCAAGACCATTATTTTTCGGTATAAAATCTTGAAGCTAATTAATATTTGTACTTTAATTTATATACTCTAGATTTAAAACGATATGAATTTTAATAAACGTAAAAGAATATTGTTAGAAAATATAAAGCTTTTCTATAAATATCCAATCGATTTCGGTTTTTAAGAACTATGAAATATTTTAATATTATATTTCAGATGTTTCTGCTAATCAAATTTGAAGCAAACAGACCTCCTGAAGATATTATGTTCATGGTTTTTTTTATCAATCTCATTTAATAAAAATCATTTTTAACATAACTGAATGGGTTGGTTAAAACTTTATAAGTTTCAGAATTATTTGTGAAGGAAAGGAACATTGTTCATTATCGATTAAAATTTTTTAAGCGAAAAGTTTTCAACAGAACCAGTAAATGATTTTGAAAGAAAATCTTAACTAGAATTTTTTTGGGAAAAATATAATAATCAAATAGCGTCATCCATTTTTTTATTCTGTTAACATTTAAAAACGAAAAGGTCGATAATATTAGGAAGTTTAGAAGATTTGAAAGTTTACTTTACATGAATATCATTTATACAAAAAAAATAAAAATAATTAAAATTATTCGTGATATTGGTACATGAAAAAAGCTTTTATTGATTGATATTTCACTGTCATATACACAGTATCATTTTTTGAGCTTAATATATATAATCAAGAAGTAATTTTAAAAATTGGAATGCCTTGTAATTAAGATAAAAGAAACATTTTAGTACTGTGTTGATTAAATATCATAAATTTGCAAGAGGACAAACTCAAGGAGCATGTTTGAATAAATATTAAATTTGATTATATGTTTGTTTCTTTAAAACCAGAATTATTTAAAATACACATGAATTTTTTAGTTAAGTGAAAATAAAAGTTTATGAAAATCATGATTGTAAGAATTTTGAACCTTAAATTTACAGATAAATAATATAAGTGTTAACGATTGGAGTTTAAACAAAATTTTGTTAAATTTTAATTTATTCACATTTTTTTCTGCTTTTGAAAATATGATTTATTTATACAAAACGAATTTATAGCAATCGAAGTAAATATAATATTTTAAACATAATTTATTCAGATAAATTGTTATCCAAATACAGATTACGTACTTGTGTTCCTGACATATTATAGTATTTAATAAAAATATGGGTTGTTGCATCCTTCACAGATAAATTATGTGCCTCAAGTATTTGTTATGAGTCAGTTTAAAGTCTTTCACAAAATATTTTGAGAAATCCAAACTGACGTGTTACAATGTCTAAGATCGTGATTTTAAAAGTCAATATACCAACATAATATTTAGGTGAAATTGAAACAGCCCTAAATTATATTTACAAATTTTAATTTATTGTGTAATTTGATGATATTACTTAATTTAAATATACTGTTTTATTATGTATATGCATGAATTTTTCTTTGAAATATACCTGGACTTAGTGAATAGTTATATAAATTATCCATGATACCCGAAAAAAAATGATAACTTAAATGTTTAAGTAAGATTTTTATGTATTTCTTAAAGAAAAATATCAACTTAAGTTAGCAATGATATAAATTATGAATTAAATTATTCTCTATAAATGTTGGATTAAGAAAGCATAAATAACATTTCTGATGGATGCTCTTCGGGTTTGGAACTGGATGAAAAAAAATTTAATAATTATAACTAAACGTTAATATAATGGAAATGGCAATTCTTTAAAAATTAATCAGCTTGAAGATTCACATGTGTTAAACATTTTTTAATAGAATTGTAAAATTATTTAAATAAAAAAATTATAAAAAAGAATGCAAATATCCAACTTGACATCGGATTAGAAAATAGAATTTTTGACGTATTGAACTTACGATAAGTACACGTATTTGTTTGTGTTTGGTTTTAACGAAAATATTTTAAAGTTAAAATTAATATTAGAATAAAATTATTATTTTTAATTTAAAAAATTTCACATTTGACTAAAAAAAAGATCCAATTTTTTTCTTAAAAATTTATAAGCTGAAAATTTGATATTTTTTTTTGGATGAGTTACTCAATTAATATAATCCATATAATTCTTCACTAGATAAATATATGCTACGTTGATATAATATTCCGGAAACCCGTAAAACTATTTTGGTGAATATCATAAAAATTTTAATCTATTTACTTTTGTACGTTAATTTATGTTGTCTTTGAATCAATTGTGAAAAAATTTTCCGAATAGTTGATAATGATGTATAAAGGTGATAGGCTTTTGATGCAATAAGATAAAAATCGGTCCAATAACTATAGTATTTTTACTATTTTCATATTTTTAAGGTTCTTTTCTTGTAAATAGAAATTTTCACAAATAAATTCGGCTAATTCAAGAATAGCATAAAGAAATGTTATCAATAACTTTTATTTAATGGCATAGAAATCTTAATAGATATTTTAGTATGCCATGGTTAATATATATATTTATATATATTAATATTCGTTTAAAATCTTTGATTATTTTAATCAGTGCTTGGATACATTTCATTTGTTTCATTCACGAATATATATATCAATATGCGTGAATGTTTATCTTAAAGTTGAAATTATTGAATTAAATTTATTATATTGATCTAACATGATACAAAATTGATTTCTATCTAATTTCCAAATATTGCATTTATATAAACCTTGATTATATATTTCACATATTTTGGTATCAATTTATTGATCTTTAATTATGCCTCAAGTATATAACGAATTTTATTGTCGAATCTGTAGCTATAATAAAAATTGTTGAAAAATATATTCGAAAAAATCGTCTTAAAATTTCTATTTAAATTTAGCAAATTTTTTTACATTCCTGAACAATTTATAGAAATAAAATTTGTTTTTATGTTGAATCTATTCATGTTAAATTTTGTGATTGAAAGTTTTTTCCTCTTTTTTTATATATAAATTGATTCTTTTTTGATGAATTCATATAATTTCTTAATTTTTTATTAATAAATCCTATATAAACGATATAAAAGTTTGAATTTTTACGTTGACTCTTTTTGAAAAACGGAAAACCAGAATGTTAAACTTGAAATATTTGCCCATTCAACCCAGATTAAATCATAAATTCATTTATCTTCCTATTATATAAATTTGTTTCTTATCTATTTAGAAAGCTATTGATTAGATTATTTTTTATGAAACCAAAGCTTATACAAGAAGTAAGTTTCCATAGCAGCTTTTTGGCTCGCAATATCACACATTTCTACCATAAAAATGTTGAAATGTATTTGATTCATATATTTTATAATTATAATCTGAGGTAAATAGAATTTTATTAAAAGTTGAATCAGTAGGACATGTATTATATCTTTCTTGTTAGTTTTAACACATTTATTACGGTTCAAGATTTCGTCTACATGTTTTAATCGTCAACATTTATTGATACACCATGCTGGATAATACTAAAATGAAATGATGAAAAATTAATTTCCAGCGTATTTTTAAATTGTTATCCTTCAGCACTTTACAATTTCATTTGAATCTCATTTTCTAACAATCATTTGAAATTTCCAAAAAACACATCGAGAGTTTTTTAAATGATGTCAAATAACTTATTGTATATGAAAAAGCAGTCTCTCCCAAGTAGATACATTTACCATGAGCTGAGAGATGGAATTCCATGAAATTACAATAAATCAATTATTATGCGAACTATTTACGTCATCGCTAACTTTTAACTTTGAATTTTAGAAAATTTATCTTTCATTCATTATGTATCTATAAGTTAATTAGCTAAAATAATTATTTTTAATTTTCGTATTTTTATGGAAAGTAAATTATTTTTCATATCCTGCTGATATTAATAATTTAATACGTATTTTAATAAAAAATAACTCATTTACTAACATAACGTAATTAAAAAAAATATCAATTTAAGTCATAATTGTATACCAGCCCTTTTAAATTGTCAAGAGTCTTCCAAGTTTTATAGACTATGACAATCAAACATGTTTGTATGTTATTTCAGAAACATTACATCCGATTTTTGGTAGCTTTATCCTGGTTCTTAACTTCTACTAAACCAAATTTTCATCATTTTTAATCAGTTAAAGTCCGTTTAATGATTCTCCATAAAAAATCTGATATGTGCGTTGTTCGCTACATATATTGTTTCCGGATTGCCTCTATGTTGCTGGTTTTCTTGTTCCCTTATTATGATGTTCCACATTTCAGGTAAACATGTAATTAATTTTCTATCGATTTCATTTAGGTTAGATTGATTAATGTAATTATCTATTATCAAGTATAGATGACTAATTAGTTCCATTGGTATACTGTCTTCGAAAATAGGAAAAGATATAGTCATAGTTACCAATTGAAATAATCATGTTGAGGGGAATCAAATGTACACACCATATATAAATTTGTTCAGCATATCAAAAATGATTGACCAGTACGATGTATTTTTTTAAAAATAACGGAGTGATGATATATCCCTTCATTAATACGCATTTTTGATCATGGATTATTTGCTGCAGCAACATCTATCCACTAAAAATTATAACTGATTTAAAAAAGTGTTGATAGGTCAGCGATTTTTTTATCATAAAAACGAGCCCAATATAAATTTTTTAGGTTTGTGAGATATAGGACTGTCAAGAATTGAATATCTGACAAAATTAATTGTTCCAAAGTTTAAATAAATTTAAGAAAAATTTATGCTGCCAATTCAATGCTTTCATTTTCTAACTAATAAATATTTCTATTAGAAATTTATCATATATTTTTATCAAAACGTTACGATTCTCTATATAGAGGTTCTACAGTCAGTAAAAAATATTAGTTTTAAATTTTATCACAATATTTATAATTTTTTTGAAAGAACATATAAATGGCTTTTTACTTATTTGATAGAAAATGATGTATTTATTTTTCATCATTTGTATGGCTTTCTTACAGGGCTTGTTTTTAGGAACTGACTCATAAAATATTGCTGAACACTCACTTAGTATTTATAAACTTGTCTTTATTGCTTTTTTTGACCGCTGTTTACTATTTTATATTTGAAAGAATAGAAATAGCGAATATTCCACGGTTACGTACGTTAAATACACTTTATTACTGCTAGTAGTTTTGCAAATATACTTGTTCATAAATTTGTAAATTTTGAATACCAAAAGTTGAAAAAAAATAATTTTCTTATTTTTTGAAAAATTTATATATAAATACAATATATCATGTTTTATTTTTTCTTCTTTCGACGCTAAATTACAGCACCGATGGCATGTAGGGATTTAAAAAAAATCTACATAATTTAATTCACACTGAAAAAAGTTAATTATACTAACATTAAAAAAATTAGAGGCAGTCCCATTAAATTCTTATAACAGATATTTTTACATTAAATCAGACGTCAAAGATATATTTTAGTGTGCATACTTAGGATGTGACGGGTATATAGAACCTTTTAATACGCTAAAATATCACGACGTTTGGAAGATCATATTTTGATAGGATAAAAACTGTCAACAAATATTAATATCACATAAGTTGAATATAGGTATAGGCATATACTGATTATTAATAAAGCTCTTTATGCAATACACAACAGATCCTTTCAGGTTTACATTTATTAAATATTCAAAAAATTATTGAATCATAGAGTAAATTTCATTATGACAAGCTGTACTTATTCACGTTTTTAGTTCTTTTTTTATGATATAACTATCCAATTGTTAATATTAAAAAAAGACCTTAATAAATACTATTACATACTGTTGTGCAGCTATTTTTTTTTAGTTTAATCAAATAGATCGGATATTTTTTTTATAATTTGTCAGGAGGGGGTCTTCCTTAAAAATAGATTACAAATTCCCGATAATATTTATCTTCAAACATATATAATTATTAGTTTAGGACGGATTTTTTCAGAAAATCTTTTAAATACCTTGAAAAATTGAAGAAAAAAAATATTAAAAAAATATAAATGCTAAATTTGGGATTATTTAAATTATTCAACTTCTGAGTCGAAGGGGAATAATGATCCAGGTTACAATTGAACAAAAACAGTATAGATTCATATTCGAAATTTCAATCAAATAAAAATCCTTTAGCATTTTAATTTTTATATAGATAAACATCTGTTCCATTATATGTGTCAGAATTATTTTATTGGGAAAGTTAATATGTTCTTATATACTTGAAATATTTTTTGTGTGAAAATGCACGGGCTGGGTGTATTCACAAACAAATCATATTTTATATATTCGATAGTAAAAATATAATATTTCTTCTTAATATTTGCAAATATAAATATGCTCTTGCATCAGGGAATTATCTTGTTCTAAACTTTTTATAAAAAATTTAAAGAATCATCAGAATGTATATTTTCATTTTTAGGTTATCTATCGTTAATAAATTTAATAACAAAATAGATAATTTTCAAAAAATAAAATTATTAAATGAAAGGATATGATCTAACTAATATATTTGAGTTTTAAATTAATAACTAAAATAGAGTATATTTAAATTAGATTAAAACTATTAAGATTAATACGAAATATAAATAAAAACAAAGTAGTGTACTTTTGTTCAGATTGAACCCTAGAAAATGATGTTTACCTGATGGTGGATAAGTCTGAAGTTCAAAAATTTATCAAGATACATTTTTAAAACCGTGGAAACCATAGTTTTCATTTAATTACTTGAAATATAAGAAAATGTTTTAGAAACCATATACAATTAAATTAGAAGAATCAGAATAATATCGATTTTTAATAAAAACAACATTTTAACTTTGGAAACTGTATTGGATTAGTATCTAATCTAGCATTGAGCGAAACAATAATATTTACGAAATTTCTTATTGGATTAAAAATATGTTAATTAAATAATAACAATGTCATATAAAGATTTTTCGATGTTAATCACTATTAAAAGCTAAAAGAATTTCAACAAATTTTGTATTTTTAATAGTTCTATGAAATTTTTGCTTAATTTCCTATAAGCTAAACGATTTCTACAGATGACTGCCCTAAAATCCATTTATATTATTTGATTAATCTGGTAATTAATATAAAAAATCTCTTAATCTAAAAAAATAATAATAAATATTTTTATTTATATTATAAAACAAATTGTGAAAAATGTTTATTTTAGTTCAAATAAATTTTTTTTAATTTTTTTAAGCATTCTTTCTTATGTTCAATCTGGTAATTTTCAATCTATCTTTTGTAAATAACTACATGTATAGCAAGAAAAGTTTGCCGAAATATGGCAAATTTAGTCATGAATATTATGTATAGTGAATATTAAATTTATTTTGTAACGGGAGGAAGATTAATGCCCGCGGTAGCCAGATTAATTACATATCTGCCACGTTTTCTCTTTCTAATTGATAGGTATGCTTAATTTGTAACTATATTTTCATTTGTTTTCAATATTTTTTTAAATATTTTGGAAATAAATTTTATACTTTATTTAATGTACCGTGAAAAATAGTAAATATCCCTCATATATAATACATATCGATAAAAAAATAACATTTATGTTACAAATAAAATTGTATCATTTCCTTACCATAGTATATTTATTTATATCTTTTACATATGCATTTTTGAAAGCTGTCCAATAGAGTTCAGGAAAGAATTTTGCTATGATTAAATCTGCGAAAAACATTTTTAAATATTATATATAAGACCATATATACTGTATGAAAATTTGAAATTCTACATAATTTTATCTATCGCTCAAAATTTTTGAGCCTGTAAAAATACCTGATATTGTAAATGAATTTTTAGGTGTATATTTAATTAAGAAATGTAAGTATTTATTTAAAACCTGTCAAGCATATATATTCAGTTTTAAATTTTATATGCAATACCGGATTATACATTCCTAAAATTATTTTAATTTTAATTTTTTACCAAAAAATAATTTTTTTGAGAAATCTAAGTTTTTATTTAGAATAATGAGTGATAAAAATCCGGATAAAAAGCGCAATAGTAGTAAAGATAATAAAATTTCATCTGATGGAGAGATGGATATAACTAAAACTGAAAATTCTCCGGAAAATAGAATAGACAGTCCAATTCAAAATAGTAACTAGTTTAGTTCATTATAAAAATCCTTAGCAGCTACATCAAATCAGACAGAGAATAATTCTAACCAGGTAAAACCCTTTGGACAAATTGATAGTATTCCTGAAATTTTGGATAGTTTTGTAAATTATGACGACGCTTGGACGCCACAATATCCCACAAATTATGGATCCGTCATTTCTCCAGTTCCTGCTTCACCTCCTCAACACCCATTAAATATTATTGACAACTTAATGAACATCGATGTTGAAAGTCTCATTAATTCAGATTCTGAAGATGATAATTACGAAGGAGATTCTTTCATTCAGCGTTTTGATACACCAGATGTTCTTTCAAGCATAAATTTTGGAGGTAGTTTAAGATAGTTATAAATTTTTGTCTTAGATTTCAGACAAAGCTCCAATTATTTACTGTTTAGCATAAGGGCCTTGAGAGAAATGGCCTCTAGATTAGATGGTGGTAGTGAAGTTTACAATTATGAAGAATTATCTCCTTTCCAAGAAATCATTGAGGATGACATAGCACAAAACATTTCTAATATAGATCCTGATACATTCATAGAACTGTCAATTGCAATACTAAAATTATTTTTACGAATGTTTAAAGAGGGACTATGTTTTAATAGTGTTTTGAGGTTCATAACTTCCAACTTGTTCATAGCCTTCATTGAAAGTAATGTGTTCCAATATATATTTATATTATAAAAATAGGAATATGTGCTGATGATTTTCCGCTATTACGGAATAAAAAGGCTGAAACTTCAGGTATATTTAATAGAATTCAGGATTTTAGTTAATAAATTAACTTAATGTCACACAGATGGATATCAAAATTAAATATTTTGCTCTCCTATTTTAAAAAACCGTAATAAGCTGTTTCTCAATAACAAAATACTAATTTTTTTACGATATAATAAAGAGATTTCTTTAAATGCTAATTCATATTATTTTATAATCGAGATATATGTTTAATTTTTTTGTAGCCCATAGAAGTGGCATACAAAGCGATGACCTTCCGACAAAGGATGGAAACTCATATGCAGCTAGGAACTCAAGAACAAAGCGTAGGTGCAGGTTCGATGATCAATCTTATACCAGAAGCTATCTCAATAGAGAGAATAGATTATATGGAATAATTATACAGGTATTGGATGCCATACTCTACCAACTGTCGACACAATTTTCCATGTAATTTGACTTTATATCTTATATAATAAGTTATCTTTGTGTTTTATAATAACTATAAATGTATATATATATATTATCTTTCGTAGGCATGAATTTCTGACATATAACGACTTAACTTATCAGAATAATTTGAAAAATTTTATTTTACGTACTTACACAGAAATTTCAATCTGTTGCTTTTATCCGGATAATACAAATTTGGTATCATTTTTTGAAAAATTACATTCAAAATCAAAATTTAATTATTTATTGATCTTTTTGATTACATGGACACGAAATTTGACCGTTGGAATATCTGTAACAAAAAATGAAAACAAAAGTGATATTATATTTAAAATGTAACTAGTTACAGCATCCTTTTCAATTGCTTAAAGCGTAAATTGTTGAACTAAATATTGAAAAGTTCGGGGTTGCCTGTAAATTGTGAAAATCAGTATTATATATTCATATATTTTGGAGATAAAATGTTATAATGTCCACAAAAAACATTCAAAAAGTGCAAATTATTTTTAATTAAATAAAATTTAACAAAGATTTTAACTGCATATACATAGACACGTTTGTTATTGATGATTTCAAGTACTTTGCTCTCACTAATCTATAACTTACTTGGAAAATAAAATTTAAATGCAGAATCAAAAATTTATTATACGTCTTTTAATAAAATTTTAAAAATTAAAAAACTAGTTGACAATAAAAAAAATTCATTTTTTACGTATTCAAATTAACTCTATGGTTCTTAAAAATGATAATATTTCAAGTGAAATATTTTGGTGTAAAACTTTACAACCATTCTTTATATATAGATGGATTTGAATTAGTACCAGATTATATTGTAAAATATTATAATATTAGTTTTTTACTTATAAGAGATGATCAAATGGATAAAAGAGCCATGATTATCTACATATCTTCATGTTGGCGAAAAACATCAAATGGTAATGACCAGATAGTGGAATCCCATTTTATTCCCTCTAGTGGCTGTTAAAAAATTGAAGATAATGTTGGCGTGTTTGAAGACGGTAAAAATAAACTATATTTACTATATTAAAAACAAGTTTTAATAATTTTGAAGCTCATTCTGATTTAACATCAATTAACTTATAACATACTAAAAATATTAATTCAAATAATATAATACAGCTAGTTTAATTACCTATTTTTTATCGATTCAACGTAGCTTTGGGGAAATTTTTACAATGCAATTTATTTTTTACCACTATTTAGGATATTGTAAAAAACTGGTAAAATAAATGCATAAAATTTTAAATAATATTTGAAAAATGTTGCATTGATTAAAAGGAGCGTAACAAAATATATTTTAATTATATAAAAGGGTGAAAATTATATAGAGATTTGCATTCGGTATAGCTTTCAAAGCAATATAAAAGTTGATTCAAAAATATTTGTAGAAGAAGTAGGAAAATGTTTGATAAGGAAAATCAAGCAGTTAAATATTAGTCATAGATGGATAATATATGAATAAATGCCTATTTTATCAATATATATCTATGTAACAAATTGATTAAAAATATTGAACTTTTATTTTAAAATATCTTAAAATGAAATATATAATATTTTGAATATCCATAGATCCTGAAACCAGTGAGATGAAGATCAGATAAAACGATTTGTCTATTATTTTATGCCAACAATGCCTTTATAACTGTTGAATTTATAACTTTAGTGGAGAGTACCTTTTTAGTTGAGTGTAAGGGTACATTATTATCCATAAATTGTTAATAATACTATATTATACAATATATTCTATTTTATAAGAATAAATGAAGTCCTTAAAAACAGATATAGATGTCAAAATTAGGTTGTAGCTCTTATTTTTACTTTCCGGTTATTTCTCATCAAATTAGATGTTTTCTGTGACTTTTACTTCTAACAATCAATTTTGATGTTTTTTATCAAGTTTTATTAATATATTACTCATTCTTGGCAATACGGCATTTCCTTTTAAAACTTCGATATCCTCATATATATCTGGCCTTAAACAGGAAATTTACGTGGGTAATTGCTATTTTTGTATTAACTTCAGATACTAACGACATTTGGAATTAAACACACGTGGGTGCTAAATCATATTTTTAAGTAACTTCTGTATCTCCTGAACAAGAGTTTTCAGTAATATTTGTAAAATGATTTGTTTTCCTCTGTAAAGTTCGTTTGCCAGTCATAGTTTCTTCGAATCAAATGTACTTTGACATTTTCTACACATGAAAAAGCATTCGTTTCATAACAGCTGTGGCAAGATATTGTTAAAAAGGCATATAAATACATTAATAACACATAACTTTAAATTGCTTTAAATATAATTTTAGAACATTCAGAGCAATCCGCGTCACTGGTAACTTGGCTAGTGGAGTCTTTTGTAGGGCTGGAACGAGGAAAATTTATTCGTCTCTATAAAGAGGAAACTCAAAGATTTCGGATGATTGGAAATTTTCTAAATTTTGATTTGTTTTGGCTAATATCACTTTTTTTCTCTATATTAGGAATTTTTCTCAATAATAAAATGATAGATACATACTGATGGGACTGATTCACTAACGATTCTTTATTCGTCTTATTTTATTCATCGTTTTAAATGTATAAACAATGCTAATATAAAATAATTTACATCAATCAAGCATTTACATGGAGTAATCTTTAATTTCTGAATCTCGCATTCCACGCGATACAGATTAATATGAAATTTCAAAATTATTCAATTTTAAATCATGAAAATTAGAAAGTGCAAAAACACATATAGAAAATGCACGCTTGTACCATGTTACTAATATTTGATATAACTCAATAAATTGATTAATTTTACTAGGAAATTTTTTTCTCAACAGGTTTGTATAGTTGTGCATTTTATCCATGCATTATTTTTAATGAAAGCTCTTAAATATCAGAATCGTTCATTCATACCTGTTTGATATAAATAGCAGTGAATTTATACATATTTTAATTTATATTGTACCACATTAACGTTTATTATTACGATGTTCCTCTTTTCAGTGTAATCATAAATTTATACATATATATGTAAACAGGACACTCTCTCGATGTGTTTTCAGACTCACACGTGTCAAAAATATTTTTTTAATTCCTTTGGTTTTTAAAGATATGCTCAAATGTATTTAAGGAAGGTGGTATCTTTTAGAACCAAAATTTGTTGCTTTGAAATTGGACTTACAATTAATTCACTTGTGACGACTAAAATTTATATATTATATGTACACTATTTTTTATTCAGTCACATTTTTATAATATTTTTGGCGAAAAGAAAGACATGTTATAAATTTTCATGCACATTGATGTTGTATGACTACCTTTAACTATTATCTATATTCCTACATCTTTCTTTTTACGCTTACATAATATTAAAAATCACTTAGACATCTATAAAAATCTAATATTGATTTAACTTCAATAATTTTTATTTTTCCACACAAGAGATAGAATAAATCTGTTTTAAGTAAAAAAGTATTGAAAAAATTTAAAAATCTGGGTTAGATTTTGATAAATATATTTTAAATAACCTATGTCCCGTATTGTACTGTTTATAAATTAACACATTCACAAGCATAACTTGAATTACCATTTTTTATTTAATAATGTGATCTATTTGTGATTCAAAATTTGGCATTTGGATCATATATCTCCTACTAGTAAATATCCTGCATCCGCGGACATTCTAGTTCAAATTATCGTTTTTACAGAATATATTTTAAAATTGTGCTTTCTATACCAGTATCGGTGAATGGTTGATGAAAAGATCTCGGAAGTAGTTTAATTCAAAATATTTTGTATATGCCTAGGTATGATTAGTTACGAATCTAATCGTAAGAAAAGGGTAGGAAAATCTAATCCATGCAATTTAATGAAACATTCAGTGTATATTCTTTTGAATTTTAGAATATTTGATAATTAATGTGTTATTTTAATCTCTAATTTGGAAGGCATAACTAGTCTTAACTATACAATACGGACAACGTAATCTCGTAATATTAAATACCCGCAAAATTCGCCGTTCATACCAAATATAACAGTTACAATCTAAGATATTTAGTACCTTATTTTTTACCATAAAATACTTTTAAAGGTTCATTCTTACATTCCCATCTTAGTCAACTCTATTTTTTACAAAATGTTGATGATAATTTGATTTAAATATTTTCTTTAGATTTTAACATTATTTGAATGAATAGTATTAACTTTAAGTACGTAAAATTGTTGATGCATGTGTGAGAAAATTCGAATATTAATATTAAGACACAATTTTCTTAATTCATTAAACTTTTCTTTTTGTTTTCCTTAGGTATTATTACATTCAGATTGTATGGAAACTATATACTTTTAGGGTTAAAAGTTTATAAATGTGGTAACATCATTTTATAAAATTATAACCAAATATAATAGCATGCACAATTTCGGTTTTTACCATCATTTTTTTATTTTCGCGCTTTACTGCTGCTGAAACGTTTAGAAAAGCGGCGCACGTAGATCTTCCGAAATGATCGACTATTCGTGCTTTGGAAAACCAAATGCGTGGCTCGTTCAATATTTTGGCTCCTATCCATAGCAAAAATAATTCTCAATGAAATAAAGAACTAACGATTATAAAAATAAGACTAGGCGGGTGGCCTCTCCGCGTTAAAACGTGTATTTTTTTAATAATCTAAAAGTATCCAATTTCCTTAAATCAGTGACTAAATATCGTTAGAGGACAATTTTCTCACGATAATATACTTTGATTAATAGAAATTAGATTAGTACATTCATTTTTGACTAGTCTTTAAAACAAAAATGAATGAAATTTTCATAAAAATAATAATGGAAGTTTTTATATATGGATGGTATTTTTAGACCGAATTTTAATTAATATAACTATGTATCATTAATAAATTTTAGTTTTATTATTTAAATATATTAAAATGGGCTATAATCACAATATAATATAAATTTTATTGTAAAAATTAATATTTTAGAGTAAACGTATAAAAAATAAATTTAAAGGATCATTTTATTTAGGTATATTTGGACAAAAAATATTTTAGAATTAAATTCTTTTTTTTAGCAAATTAATTTTAAAATTTTCATGTAAAGAATGATAAAAGCCATATCGTAATTATGTTGTTATAGTCAAAAATTTTTTTGTATAAAAAAAAGGTTTATCTGAGAAAAAATGTACCAATAAATGTATTGAATACAACAGAATATCACGTTGAAACTGCTGTAATATGGTTGATAATAACGTAATTAATTCAGGTTAAGAATGTAATTATTCGAATCTGTGAAACATATATTATGTTACGGTAAAATAACAGGTCTGCTAATCGCTCATGGCCTAGTGGTTAGTCCTTTGGACTGGCATCTGAAGGTCGCTGGTTCGCGTCTCAGCCGGGGCTAACTTATTACTGTTACATCTGTTTTATATTTATTTGAAGAAAAGCAATCAATGTGATGAAATAAGGATTTAGGCATTCCAGTATCAATGTACCTGAAATCGTTGCATAAACTATTTGTTCTTTAGATGAGTCTTCAAACGGTCAGTTACTCTAAAACGCTATATTATGAGAAATTTGAAGGATTTCAGAAAAGTGAACGAATATTTACAAATAATTATTCATAATGTCAAATGGCGTAGTTAAGCAAGGTAATCTACGAGTGACGCTTAAGGGAGTGGATTCCATTTTTTCAATTATGCATTAAGTGTTAGGAGAATTTTAAATTTTACAGTCTAATAAAATTTAAATGATTGTACTAGGTGTAATTATTATTTTTTTATGATACATTTAAAATATATTTGCGGAGCATTGCCTTTCCAGGGATGCAATTACTCAGATTACATTTACTTTTATACAAGCAGAAAATTAAAAAGTTGGAGTGGGTACTAGGATTAATATATTTGAGGAACAAGAAAAACATTCATTCAGAAAAATGGTGGATTTTAAAATGGCAAGAATGAATGCGATTCCAAATATATTTTCTGAAGATATTATAAAATTATGCTTCGTTCATTTCTTCACAAGGATTCGGAGAGTAATCCTTAACAATAATTAAATTTGGACAAGCTATTTAATTATATCCGTTTTTTGCACAGGCCAAAAACATATGATAAAGCTATCATTCGCAATTTTTAAGAGAGTTAGAAAATGTTCTGAAACGCTAAGATCTTCCTTTTTCTATATTGAAAATGATGGACTGATATGCTTCCTTATTTTGTATTTCGAAAATATGGTGTTCCATTAACGTTAATAAATCCATTATTTCCACCCAATACCTATAAACAGAAAGAAGCAGTTTTCAGTTATCATTCCAAAATAAATAATTATATCCCTGGATGGTAACCGATTTGGCTAAACTTATTTCTTGCTCCCATTCGAATATATTTGATATTATAGAAAAGCTAAAATTTTAATGATGTAATAATGAATTAAAAAT
>LDMZ01013194.1:0-24642 GCA_001455285.1 Sphaeromyxa zaharoni
ACGGATATAATTAAATAGCTTGTCCAAATTTAATTATTGTTAAGGATTACTCTCCGAATCCTTGTGAAGAAATGAACGAAGCATAATTTTATAATATCTTCAGAAAATATATTTGGAATCGCATTCATTCTTGCCATTTTAAAATCCACCATTTTTCTGAATGAATGTTTTTCTTGTTCCTCAAATATATTAATCCTAGTACCCACTCCAACTTTTTAATTTTCTGCTTGTATAAAAGTAAATGTAATCTGAGTAATTGCATCCCTGGAAAGGCAATGCTCCGCAAATATATTTTAAATGTATCATAAAAAAATAATAATTACACCTAGTACAATCATTTAAATTTTATTAGACTGTAAAATTTAAAATTCTCCTAACACTTAATGCATAATTGAAAAAATGGAATCCACTCCCTTAAGCGTCACTCGTAGATTACCTTGCTTAACTACGCCATTTGACATTATGAATAATTATTTGTAAATATTCGTTCACTTTTCTGAAATCCTTCAAATTTCTCATAATATAGCGTTTTAGAGTAACTGACCGTTTGAAGACTCATCTAAAGAACAAATAGTTTATGCAACGATTTCAGGTACATTGATACTGGAATGCCTAAATCCTTATTTCATCACATTGATTGCTTTTCTTCAAATAAATATAAAACAGATGTAACAGTAATAAGTTAGCCCCGGCTGAGACGCGAACCAGCGACCTTCAGATGCCAGTCCAAAGGACTAACCACTAGGCCATGAGCGATTAGCAGACCTGTTATTTTACCGTAACATAATATATGTTTCACAGATTCGAATAATTACATTCTTAACCTGAATTAATTACGTTATTATCAACCATATTACAGCAGTTTCAACGTGATATTCTGTTGTATTCAATACATTTATTGGTACATTTTTTCTCAGATAAACCTTTTTTTTATACAAAAAAATTTTTGACTATAACAACATAATTACGATATGGCTTTTATCATTCTTTACATGAAAATTTTAAAATTAATTTGCTAAAAAAAAGAATTTAATTCTAAAATATTTTTTGTCCAAATATACCTAAATAAAATGATCCTTTAAATTTATTTTTTATACGTTTACTCTAAAATATTAATTTTTACAATAAAATTTATATTATATTGTGATTATAGCCCATTTTAATATATTTAAATAATAAAACTAAAATTTATTAATGATACATAGTTATATTAATTAAAATTCGGTCTAAAAATACCATCCATATATAAAAACTTCCATTATTATTTTTATGAAAATTTCATTCATTTTTGTTTTAAAGACTAGTCAAAAATGAATGTACTAATCTAATTTCTATTAATCAAAGTATATTATCGTGAGAAAATTGTCCTCTAACGATATTTAGTCACTGATTTAAGGAAATTGGATACTTTTAGATTATTAAAAAAATACACGTTTTAACGCGGAGAGGCCACCCGCCTAGTCTTATTTTTATAATCGTTAGTTCTTTATTTCATTGAGAATTATTTTTGCTATGGATAGGAGCCAAAATATTGAACGAGCCACGCATTTGGTTTTCCAAAGCACGAATAGTCGATCATTTCGGAAGATCTACGTGCGCCGCTTTTCTAAACGTTTCAGCAGCAGTAAAGCGCGAAAATAAAAAAATGATGGTAAAAACCGAAATTGTGCATGCTATTATATTTGGTTATAATTTTATAAAATGATGTTACCACATTTATAAACTTTTAACCCTAAAAGTATATAGTTTCCATACAATCTGAATGTAATAATACCTAAGGAAAACAAAAAGAAAAGTTTAATGAATTAAGAAAATTGTGTCTTAATATTAATATTCGAATTTTCTCACACATGCATCAACAATTTTACGTACTTAAAGTTAATACTATTCATTCAAATAATGTTAAAATCTAAAGAAAATATTTAAATCAAATTATCATCAACATTTTGTAAAAAATAGAGTTGACTAAGATGGGAATGTAAGAATGAACCTTTAAAAGTATTTTATGGTAAAAAATAAGGTACTAAATATCTTAGATTGTAACTGTTATATTTGGTATGAACGGCGAATTTTGCGGGTATTTAATATTACGAGATTACGTTGTCCGTATTGTATAGTTAAGACTAGTTATGCCTTCCAAATTAGAGATTAAAATAACACATTAATTATCAAATATTCTAAAATTCAAAAGAATATACACTGAATGTTTCATTAAATTGCATGGATTAGATTTTCCTACCCTTTTCTTACGATTAGATTCGTAACTAATCATACCTAGGCATATACAAAATATTTTGAATTAAACTACTTCCGAGATCTTTTCATCAACCATTCACCGATACTGGTATAGAAAGCACAATTTTAAAATATATTCTGTAAAAACGATAATTTGAACTAGAATGTCCGCGGATGCAGGATATTTACTAGTAGGAGATATATGATCCAAATGCCAAATTTTGAATCACAAATAGATCACATTATTAAATAAAAAATGGTAATTCAAGTTATGCTTGTGAATGTGTTAATTTATAAACAGTACAATACGGGACATAGGTTATTTAAAATATATTTATCAAAATCTAACCCAGATTTTTAAATTTTTTCAATACTTTTTTACTTAAAACAGATTTATTCTATCTCTTGTGTGGAAAAATAAAAATTATTGAAGTTAAATCAATATTAGATTTTTATAGATGTCTAAGTGATTTTTAATATTATGTAAGCGTAAAAAGAAAGATGTAGGAATATAGATAATAGTTAAAGGTAGTCATACAACATCAATGTGCATGAAAATTTATAACATGTCTTTCTTTTCGCCAAAAATATTATAAAAATGTGACTGAATAAAAAATAGTGTACATATAATATATAAATTTTAGTCGTCACAAGTGAATTAATTGTAAGTCCAATTTCAAAGCAACAAATTTTGGTTCTAAAAGATACCACCTTCCTTAAATACATTTGAGCATATCTTTAAAAACCAAAGGAATTAAAAAAATATTTTTGACACGTGTGAGTCTGAAAACACATCGAGAGAGTGTCCTGTTTACATATATATGTATAAATTTATGATTACACTGAAAAGAGGAACATCGTAATAATAAACGTTAATGTGGTACAATATAAATTAAAATATGTATAAATTCACTGCTATTTATATCAAACAGGTATGAATGAACGATTCTGATATTTAAGAGCTTTCATTAAAAATAATGCATGGATAAAATGCACAACTATACAAACCTGTTGAGAAAAAAATTTCCTAGTAAAATTAATCAATTTATTGAGTTATATCAAATATTAGTAACATGGTACAAGCGTGCATTTTCTATATGTGTTTTTGCACTTTCTAATTTTCATGATTTAAAATTGAATAATTTTGAAATTTCATATTAATCTGTATCGCGTGGAATGCGAGATTCAGAAATTAAAGATTACTCCATGTAAATGCTTGATTGATGTAAATTATTTTATATTAGCATTGTTTATACATTTAAAACGATGAATAAAATAAGACGAATAAAGAATCGTTAGTGAATCAGTCCCATCAGTATGTATCTATCATTTTATTATTGAGAAAAATTCCTAATATAGAGAAAAAAAGTGATATTAGCCAAAACAAATCAAAATTTAGAAAATTTCCAATCATCCGAAATCTTTGAGTTTCCTCTTTATAGAGACGAATAAATTTTCCTCGTTCCAGCCCTACAAAAGACTCCACTAGCCAAGTTACCAGTGACGCGGATTGCTCTGAATGTTCTAAAATTATATTTAAAGCAATTTAAAGTTATGTGTTATTAATGTATTTATATGCCTTTTTAACAATATCTTGCCACAGCTGTTATGAAACGAATGCTTTTTCATGTGTAGAAAATGTCAAAGTACATTTGATTCGAAGAAACTATGACTGGCAAACGAACTTTACAGAGGAAAACAAATCATTTTACAAATATTACTGAAAACTCTTGTTCAGGAGATACAGAAGTTACTTAAAAATATGATTTAGCACCCACGTGTGTTTAATTCCAAATGTCGTTAGTATCTGAAGTTAATACAAAAATAGCAATTACCCACGTAAATTTCCTGTTTAAGGCCAGATATATATGAGGATATCGAAGTTTTAAAAGGAAATGCCGTATTGCCAAGAATGAGTAATATATTAATAAAACTTGATAAAAAACATCAAAATTGATTGTTAGAAGTAAAAGTCACAGAAAACATCTAATTTGATGAGAAATAACCGGAAAGTAAAAATAAGAGCTACAACCTAATTTTGACATCTATATCTGTTTTTAAGGACTTCATTTATTCTTATAAAATAGAATATATTGTATAATATAGTATTATTAACAATTTATGGATAATAATGTACCCTTACACTCAACTAAAAAGGTACTCTCCACTAAAGTTATAAATTCAACAGTTATAAAGGCATTGTTGGCATAAAATAATAGACAAATCGTTTTATCTGATCTTCATCTCACTGGTTTCAGGATCTATGGATATTCAAAATATTATATATTTCATTTTAAGATATTTTAAAATAAAAGTTCAATATTTTTAATCAATTTGTTACATAGATATATATTGATAAAATAGGCATTTATTCATATATTATCCATCTATGACTAATATTTAACTGCTTGATTTTCCTTATCAAACATTTTCCTACTTCTTCTACAAATATTTTTGAATCAACTTTTATATTGCTTTGAAAGCTATACCGAATGCAAATCTCTATATAATTTTCACCCTTTTATATAATTAAAATATATTTTGTTACGCTCCTTTTAATCAATGCAACATTTTTCAAATATTATTTAAAATTTTATGCATTTATTTTACCAGTTTTTTACAATATCCTAAATAGTGGTAAAAAATAAATTGCATTGTAAAAATTTCCCCAAAGCTACGTTGAATCGATAAAAAATAGGTAATTAAACTAGCTGTATTATATTATTTGAATTAATATTTTTAGTATGTTATAAGTTAATTGATGTTAAATCAGAATGAGCTTCAAAATTATTAAAACTTGTTTTTAATATAGTAAATATAGTTTATTTTTACCGTCTTCAAACACGCCAACATTATCTTCAATTTTTTAACAGCCACTAGAGGGAATAAAATGGGATTCCACTATCTGGTCATTACCATTTGATGTTTTTCGCCAACATGAAGATATGTAGATAATCATGGCTCTTTTATCCATTTGATCATCTCTTATAAGTAAAAAACTAATATTATAATATTTTACAATATAATCTGGTACTAATTCAAATCCATCTATATATAAAGAATGGTTGTAAAGTTTTACACCAAAATATTTCACTTGAAATATTATCATTTTTAAGAACCATAGAGTTAATTTGAATACGTAAAAAATGAATTTTTTTTATTGTCAACTAGTTTTTTAATTTTTAAAATTTTATTAAAAGACGTATAATAAATTTTTGATTCTGCATTTAAATTTTATTTTCCAAGTAAGTTATAGATTAGTGAGAGCAAAGTACTTGAAATCATCAATAACAAACGTGTCTATGTATATGCAGTTAAAATCTTTGTTAAATTTTATTTAATTAAAAATAATTTGCACTTTTTGAATGTTTTTTGTGGACATTATAACATTTTATCTCCAAAATATATGAATATATAATACTGATTTTCACAATTTACAGGCAACCCCGAACTTTTCAATATTTAGTTCAACAATTTACGCTTTAAGCAATTGAAAAGGATGCTGTAACTAGTTACATTTTAAATATAATATCACTTTTGTTTTCATTTTTTGTTACAGATATTCCAACGGTCAAATTTCGTGTCCATGTAATCAAAAAGATCAATAAATAATTAAATTTTGATTTTGAATGTAATTTTTCAAAAAATGATACCAAATTTGTATTATCCGGATAAAAGCAACAGATTGAAATTTCTGTGTAAGTACGTAAAATAAAATTTTTCAAATTATTCTGATAAGTTAAGTCGTTATATGTCAGAAATTCATGCCTACGAAAGATAATATATATATATACATTTATAGTTATTATAAAACACAAAGATAACTTATTATATAAGATATAAAGTCAAATTACATGGAAAATTGTGTCGACAGTTGGTAGAGTATGGCATCCAATACCTGTATAATTATTCCATATAATCTATTCTCTCTATTGAGATAGCTTCTGGTATAAGATTGATCATCGAACCTGCACCTACGCTTTGTTCTTGAGTTCCTAGCTGCATATGAGTTTCCATCCTTTGTCGGAAGGTCATCGCTTTGTATGCCACTTCTATGGGCTACAAAAAAATTAAACATATATCTCGATTATAAAATAATATGAATTAGCATTTAAAGAAATCTCTTTATTATATCGTAAAAAAATTAGTATTTTGTTATTGAGAAACAGCTTATTACGGTTTTTTAAAATAGGAGAGCAAAATATTTAATTTTGATATCCATCTGTGTGACATTAAGTTAATTTATTAACTAAAATCCTGAATTCTATTAAATATACCTGAAGTTTCAGCCTTTTTATTCCGTAATAGCGGAAAATCATCAGCACATATTCCTATTTTTATAATATAAATATATATTGGAACACATTACTTTCAATGAAGGCTATGAACAAGTTGGAAGTTATGAACCTCAAAACACTATTAAAACATAGTCCCTCTTTAAACATTCGTAAAAATAATTTTAGTATTGCAATTGACAGTTCTATGAATGTATCAGGATCTATATTAGAAATGTTTTGTGCTATGTCATCCTCAATGATTTCTTGGAAAGGAGATAATTCTTCATAATTGTAAACTTCACTACCACCATCTAATCTAGAGGCCATTTCTCTCAAGGCCCTTATGCTAAACAGTAAATAATTGGAGCTTTGTCTGAAATCTAAGACAAAAATTTATAACTATCTTAAACTACCTCCAAAATTTATGCTTGAAAGAACATCTGGTGTATCAAAACGCTGAATGAAAGAATCTCCTTCGTAATTATCATCTTCAGAATCTGAATTAATGAGACTTTCAACATCGATGTTCATTAAGTTGTCAATAATATTTAATGGGTGTTGAGGAGGTGAAGCAGGAACTGGAGAAATGACGGATCCATAATTTGTGGGATATTGTGGCGTCCAAGCGTCGTCATAATTTACAAAACTATCCAAAATTTCAGGAATACTATCAATTTGTCCAAAGGGTTTTACCTGGTTAGAATTATTCTCTGTCTGATTTGATGTAGCTGCTAAGGATTTTTATAATGAACTAAACTAGTTACTATTTTGAATTGGACTGTCTATTCTATTTTCCGGAGAATTTTCAGTTTTAGTTATATCCATCTCTCCATCAGATGAAATTTTATTATCTTTACTACTATTGCGCTTTTTATCCGGATTTTTATCACTCATTATTCTAAATAAAAACTTAGATTTCTCAAAAAAATTATTTTTTGGTAAAAAATTAAAATTAAAATAATTTTAGGAATGTATAATCCGGTATTGCATATAAAATTTAAAACTGAATATATATGCTTGACAGGTTTTAAATAAATACTTACATTTCTTAATTAAATATACACCTAAAAATTCATTTACAATATCAGGTATTTTTACAGGCTCAAAAATTTTGAGCGATAGATAAAATTATGTAGAATTTCAAATTTTCATACAGTATATATGGTCTTATATATAATATTTAAAAATGTTTTTCGCAGATTTAATCATAGCAAAATTCTTTCCTGAACTCTATTGGACAGCTTTCAAAAATGCATATGTAAAAGATATAAATAAATATACTATGGTAAGGAAATGATACAATTTTATTTGTAACATAAATGTTATTTTTTTATCGATATGTATTATATATGAGGGATATTTACTATTTTTCACGGTACATTAAATAAAGTATAAAATTTATTTCCAAAATATTTAAAAAAATATTGAAAACAAATGAAAATATAGTTACAAATTAAGCATACCTATCAATTAGAAAGAGAAAACGTGGCAGATATGTAATTAATCTGGCTACCGCGGGCATTAATCTTCCTCCCGTTACAAAATAAATTTAATATTCACTATACATAATATTCATGACTAAATTTGCCATATTTCGGCAAACTTTTCTTGCTATACATGTAGTTATTTACAAAAGATAGATTGAAAATTACCAGATTGAACATAAGAAAGAATGCTTAAAAAAATTAAAAAAAATTTATTTGAACTAAAATAAACATTTTTCACAATTTGTTTTATAATATAAATAAAAATATTTATTATTATTTTTTTAGATTAAGAGATTTTTTATATTAATTACCAGATTAATCAAATAATATAAATGGATTTTAGGGCAGTCATCTGTAGAAATCGTTTAGCTTATAGGAAATTAAGCAAAAATTTCATAGAACTATTAAAAATACAAAATTTGTTGAAATTCTTTTAGCTTTTAATAGTGATTAACATCGAAAAATCTTTATATGACATTGTTATTATTTAATTAACATATTTTTAATCCAATAAGAAATTTCGTAAATATTATTGTTTCGCTCAATGCTAGATTAGATACTAATCCAATACAGTTTCCAAAGTTAAAATGTTGTTTTTATTAAAAATCGATATTATTCTGATTCTTCTAATTTAATTGTATATGGTTTCTAAAACATTTTCTTATATTTCAAGTAATTAAATGAAAACTATGGTTTCCACGGTTTTAAAAATGTATCTTGATAAATTTTTGAACTTCAGACTTATCCACCATCAGGTAAACATCATTTTCTAGGGTTCAATCTGAACAAAAGTACACTACTTTGTTTTTATTTATATTTCGTATTAATCTTAATAGTTTTAATCTAATTTAAATATACTCTATTTTAGTTATTAATTTAAAACTCAAATATATTAGTTAGATCATATCCTTTCATTTAATAATTTTATTTTTTGAAAATTATCTATTTTGTTATTAAATTTATTAACGATAGATAACCTAAAAATGAAAATATACATTCTGATGATTCTTTAAATTTTTTATAAAAAGTTTAGAACAAGATAATTCCCTGATGCAAGAGCATATTTATATTTGCAAATATTAAGAAGAAATATTATATTTTTACTATCGAATATATAAAATATGATTTGTTTGTGAATACACCCAGCCCGTGCATTTTCACACAAAAAATATTTCAAGTATATAAGAACATATTAACTTTCCCAATAAAATAATTCTGACACATATAATGGAACAGATGTTTATCTATATAAAAATTAAAATGCTAAAGGATTTTTATTTGATTGAAATTTCGAATATGAATCTATACTGTTTTTGTTCAATTGTAACCTGGATCATTATTCCCCTTCGACTCAGAAGTTGAATAATTTAAATAATCCCAAATTTAGCATTTATATTTTTTTAATATTTTTTTTCTTCAATTTTTCAAGGTATTTAAAAGATTTTCTGAAAAAATCCGTCCTAAACTAATAATTATATATGTTTGAAGATAAATATTATCGGGAATTTGTAATCTATTTTTAAGGAAGACCCCCTCCTGACAAATTATAAAAAAAATATCCGATCTATTTGATTAAACTAAAAAAAAATAGCTGCACAACAGTATGTAATAGTATTTATTAAGGTCTTTTTTTAATATTAACAATTGGATAGTTATATCATAAAAAAAGAACTAAAAACGTGAATAAGTACAGCTTGTCATAATGAAATTTACTCTATGATTCAATAATTTTTTGAATATTTAATAAATGTAAACCTGAAAGGATCTGTTGTGTATTGCATAAAGAGCTTTATTAATAATCAGTATATGCCTATACCTATATTCAACTTATGTGATATTAATATTTGTTGACAGTTTTTATCCTATCAAAATATGATCTTCCAAACGTCGTGATATTTTAGCGTATTAAAAGGTTCTATATACCCGTCACATCCTAAGTATGCACACTAAAATATATCTTTGACGTCTGATTTAATGTAAAAATATCTGTTATAAGAATTTAATGGGACTGCCTCTAATTTTTTTAATGTTAGTATAATTAACTTTTTTCAGTGTGAATTAAATTATGTAGATTTTTTTTAAATCCCTACATGCCATCGGTGCTGTAATTTAGCGTCGAAAGAAGAAAAAATAAAACATGATATATTGTATTTATATATAAATTTTTCAAAAAATAAGAAAATTATTTTTTTTCAACTTTTGGTATTCAAAATTTACAAATTTATGAACAAGTATATTTGCAAAACTACTAGCAGTAATAAAGTGTATTTAACGTACGTAACCGTGGAATATTCGCTATTTCTATTCTTTCAAATATAAAATAGTAAACAGCGGTCAAAAAAAGCAATAAAGACAAGTTTATAAATACTAAGTGAGTGTTCAGCAATATTTTATGAGTCAGTTCCTAAAAACAAGCCCTGTAAGAAAGCCATACAAATGATGAAAAATAAATACATCATTTTCTATCAAATAAGTAAAAAGCCATTTATATGTTCTTTCAAAAAAATTATAAATATTGTGATAAAATTTAAAACTAATATTTTTTACTGACTGTAGAACCTCTATATAGAGAATCGTAACGTTTTGATAAAAATATATGATAAATTTCTAATAGAAATATTTATTAGTTAGAAAATGAAAGCATTGAATTGGCAGCATAAATTTTTCTTAAATTTATTTAAACTTTGGAACAATTAATTTTGTCAGATATTCAATTCTTGACAGTCCTATATCTCACAAACCTAAAAAATTTATATTGGGCTCGTTTTTATGATAAAAAAATCGCTGACCTATCAACACTTTTTTAAATCAGTTATAATTTTTAGTGGATAGATGTTGCTGCAGCAAATAATCCATGATCAAAAATGCGTATTAATGAAGGGATATATCATCACTCCGTTATTTTTAAAAAAATACATCGTACTGGTCAATCATTTTTGATATGCTGAACAAATTTATATATGGTGTGTACATTTGATTCCCCTCAACATGATTATTTCAATTGGTAACTATGACTATATCTTTTCCTATTTTCGAAGACAGTATACCAATGGAACTAATTAGTCATCTATACTTGATAATAGATAATTACATTAATCAATCTAACCTAAATGAAATCGATAGAAAATTAATTACATGTTTACCTGAAATGTGGAACATCATAATAAGGGAACAAGAAAACCAGCAACATAGAGGCAATCCGGAAACAATATATGTAGCGAACAACGCACATATCAGATTTTTTATGGAGAATCATTAAACGGACTTTAACTGATTAAAAATGATGAAAATTTGGTTTAGTAGAAGTTAAGAACCAGGATAAAGCTACCAAAAATCGGATGTAATGTTTCTGAAATAACATACAAACATGTTTGATTGTCATAGTCTATAAAACTTGGAAGACTCTTGACAATTTAAAAGGGCTGGTATACAATTATGACTTAAATTGATATTTTTTTTAATTACGTTATGTTAGTAAATGAGTTATTTTTTATTAAAATACGTATTAAATTATTAATATCAGCAGGATATGAAAAATAATTTACTTTCCATAAAAATACGAAAATTAAAAATAATTATTTTAGCTAATTAACTTATAGATACATAATGAATGAAAGATAAATTTTCTAAAATTCAAAGTTAAAAGTTAGCGATGACGTAAATAGTTCGCATAATAATTGATTTATTGTAATTTCATGGAATTCCATCTCTCAGCTCATGGTAAATGTATCTACTTGGGAGAGACTGCTTTTTCATATACAATAAGTTATTTGACATCATTTAAAAAACTCTCGATGTGTTTTTTGGAAATTTCAAATGATTGTTAGAAAATGAGATTCAAATGAAATTGTAAAGTGCTGAAGGATAACAATTTAAAAATACGCTGGAAATTAATTTTTCATCATTTCATTTTAGTATTATCCAGCATGGTGTATCAATAAATGTTGACGATTAAAACATGTAGACGAAATCTTGAACCGTAATAAATGTGTTAAAACTAACAAGAAAGATATAATACATGTCCTACTGATTCAACTTTTAATAAAATTCTATTTACCTCAGATTATAATTATAAAATATATGAATCAAATACATTTCAACATTTTTATGGTAGAAATGTGTGATATTGCGAGCCAAAAAGCTGCTATGGAAACTTACTTCTTGTATAAGCTTTGGTTTCATAAAAAATAATCTAATCAATAGCTTTCTAAATAGATAAGAAACAAATTTATATAATAGGAAGATAAATGAATTTATGATTTAATCTGGGTTGAATGGGCAAATATTTCAAGTTTAACATTCTGGTTTTCCGTTTTTCAAAAAGAGTCAACGTAAAAATTCAAACTTTTATATCGTTTATATAGGATTTATTAATAAAAAATTAAGAAATTATATGAATTCATCAAAAAAGAATCAATTTATATATAAAAAAAGAGGAAAAAACTTTCAATCACAAAATTTAACATGAATAGATTCAACATAAAAACAAATTTTATTTCTATAAATTGTTCAGGAATGTAAAAAAATTTGCTAAATTTAAATAGAAATTTTAAGACGATTTTTTCGAATATATTTTTCAACAATTTTTATTATAGCTACAGATTCGACAATAAAATTCGTTATATACTTGAGGCATAATTAAAGATCAATAAATTGATACCAAAATATGTGAAATATATAATCAAGGTTTATATAAATGCAATATTTGGAAATTAGATAGAAATCAATTTTGTATCATGTTAGATCAATATAATAAATTTAATTCAATAATTTCAACTTTAAGATAAACATTCACGCATATTGATATATATATTCGTGAATGAAACAAATGAAATGTATCCAAGCACTGATTAAAATAATCAAAGATTTTAAACGAATATTAATATATATAAATATATATATTAACCATGGCATACTAAAATATCTATTAAGATTTCTATGCCATTAAATAAAAGTTATTGATAACATTTCTTTATGCTATTCTTGAATTAGCCGAATTTATTTGTGAAAATTTCTATTTACAAGAAAAGAACCTTAAAAATATGAAAATAGTAAAAATACTATAGTTATTGGACCGATTTTTATCTTATTGCATCAAAAGCCTATCACCTTTATACATCATTATCAACTATTCGGAAAATTTTTTCACAATTGATTCAAAGACAACATAAATTAACGTACAAAAGTAAATAGATTAAAATTTTTATGATATTCACCAAAATAGTTTTACGGGTTTCCGGAATATTATATCAACGTAGCATATATTTATCTAGTGAAGAATTATATGGATTATATTAATTGAGTAACTCATCCAAAAAAAAATATCAAATTTTCAGCTTATAAATTTTTAAGAAAAAAATTGGATCTTTTTTTTAGTCAAATGTGAAATTTTTTAAATTAAAAATAATAATTTTATTCTAATATTAATTTTAACTTTAAAATATTTTCGTTAAAACCAAACACAAACAAATACGTGTACTTATCGTAAGTTCAATACGTCAAAAATTCTATTTTCTAATCCGATGTCAAGTTGGATATTTGCATTCTTTTTTATAATTTTTTTATTTAAATAATTTTACAATTCTATTAAAAAATGTTTAACACATGTGAATCTTCAAGCTGATTAATTTTTAAAGAATTGCCATTTCCATTATATTAACGTTTAGTTATAATTATTAAATTTTTTTTCATCCAGTTCCAAACCCGAAGAGCATCCATCAGAAATGTTATTTATGCTTTCTTAATCCAACATTTATAGAGAATAATTTAATTCATAATTTATATCATTGCTAACTTAAGTTGATATTTTTCTTTAAGAAATACATAAAAATCTTACTTAAACATTTAAGTTATCATTTTTTTTCGGGTATCATGGATAATTTATATAACTATTCACTAAGTCCAGGTATATTTCAAAGAAAAATTCATGCATATACATAATAAAACAGTATATTTAAATTAAGTAATATCATCAAATTACACAATAAATTAAAATTTGTAAATATAATTTAGGGCTGTTTCAATTTCACCTAAATATTATGTTGGTATATTGACTTTTAAAATCACGATCTTAGACATTGTAACACGTCAGTTTGGATTTCTCAAAATATTTTGTGAAAGACTTTAAACTGACTCATAACAAATACTTGAGGCACATAATTTATCTGTGAAGGATGCAACAACCCATATTTTTATTAAATACTATAATATGTCAGGAACACAAGTACGTAATCTGTATTTGGATAACAATTTATCTGAATAAATTATGTTTAAAATATTATATTTACTTCGATTGCTATAAATTCGTTTTGTATAAATAAATCATATTTTCAAAAGCAGAAAAAAATGTGAATAAATTAAAATTTAACAAAATTTTGTTTAAACTCCAATCGTTAACACTTATATTATTTATCTGTAAATTTAAGGTTCAAAATTCTTACAATCATGATTTTCATAAACTTTTATTTTCACTTAACTAAAAAATTCATGTGTATTTTAAATAATTCTGGTTTTAAAGAAACAAACATATAATCAAATTTAATATTTATTCAAACATGCTCCTTGAGTTTGTCCTCTTGCAAATTTATGATATTTAATCAACACAGTACTAAAATGTTTCTTTTATCTTAATTACAAGGCATTCCAATTTTTAAAATTACTTCTTGATTATATATATTAAGCTCAAAAAATGATACTGTGTATATGACAGTGAAATATCAATCAATAAAAGCTTTTTTCATGTACCAATATCACGAATAATTTTAATTATTTTTATTTTTTTTGTATAAATGATATTCATGTAAAGTAAACTTTCAAATCTTCTAAACTTCCTAATATTATCGACCTTTTCGTTTTTAAATGTTAACAGAATAAAAAAATGGATGACGCTATTTGATTATTATATTTTTCCCAAAAAAATTCTAGTTAAGATTTTCTTTCAAAATCATTTACTGGTTCTGTTGAAAACTTTTCGCTTAAAAAATTTTAATCGATAATGAACAATGTTCCTTTCCTTCACAAATAATTCTGAAACTTATAAAGTTTTAACCAACCCATTCAGTTATGTTAAAAATGATTTTTATTAAATGAGATTGATAAAAAAAACCATGAACATAATATCTTCAGGAGGTCTGTTTGCTTCAAATTTGATTAGCAGAAACATCTGAAATATAATATTAAAATATTTCATAGTTCTTAAAAACCGAAATCGATTGGATATTTATAGAAAAGCTTTATATTTTCTAACAATATTCTTTTACGTTTATTAAAATTCATATCGTTTTAAATCTAGAGTATATAAATTAAAGTACAAATATTAATTAGCTTCAAGATTTTATACCGAAAAATAATGGTCTTGGATGCGTAAAATAGTAGTTTTATATAATCTTACAAAAAAATTATTATAATTTCAAATTTCAGCGATGATTTTTTTTATAAATTCGGTCGAATAAAAAAAATAATTGTGATATTTTTTCAACCATAAAATAGAACCAAAATTTTTTAATAGGAATATTTTAAATTAGAATGAGCCTGAAAGTACTTATATCAATTAAAGGAATAGATTATAGATAGCAAGTAGTAAAATCTACTGTTTCCAATTTTCTTTTTACTTTAATCGTAGCATTTTTCTAATTAAATATTTAACTTTTATATCAATCATAACATTGATTTAAAAGTATCTCACTACTTAAAATGAATCATTTTTCCATAATGCATTAAAAAAACTTTCCAATAAATTATCCAAGCAATTTTTACCAATGAATAAAACCTAATTTTTTAAGATTTATTTAAATAGTCTCTTTTGTTTTTGATATAAAGGAATACTAGATCATTTAGAAAACGATATCTTTATATAATTTAATTCTAAATATACTTATTTTGTAAATTTTAATTTTGTTAAGTATATATATTTTCAATTTCATATCAATATTTTTTACTAAATGTGGTTTAAAGGATAAAAAATCACAAAAAATTGCTATAATATTAAAAAAACTTGTTTAAAATTTCTCAAATAAATTTCTAGTATAAACATAGCTATAATTACACCCGATCCAACCATGTACAGAACTCATAAAATTGAATTTTTATCCAACTACTTTCTTATAAAATATTTTTATCTTATTTGTAGAAAAGATAATAATTTTCAAAACCTCTGCGAAAATACTAGTTATTTATTAATTATTCAAAGCCATTAAGATTAACTCTCTTTCGTTTGCATTAAAAATTTTTCAAGTTTTTAAGGTTAATGTTTTATCATTGCACTCTTTGGAGAAATGATATATATATTGTTTGATAGAAAGCAATGAAAGCAGTTGTGAGCATGAAAATTGACATTAAATTTCTTCTCATGAAAATGGCATTTGCATGCTACAATATTCTGTCTATATTTTTACTGAAGTAAAAAAGTTCGAAAATTGGATCAAGGATGTATTTAGAATTATTTTATGGTACGTTATCCTGCCTTTCTGTGATAAAAAATAGATTTTACTGTTTCTTAATTTGATTTATGCATACACAATCTCGACACAATATCTTGACTTAAAAATATCTAAAAAAGTGAGATAAATCTTTTATCAATTGATTCAACGCCTTTATTTTTATCATAAACTTAAATTAAGTTTAACCTCAAATCGATATAATGGTATTTGATTTTTTCATCCCCACTGATTGGCATAAAAAATATAATTAAATATAATTTTTCGTTTTTTTTGTTATATTATAATTAAAATCATTTAAAAATAATAGGATCAAACTAAAAATAAATTGCTGATAGTGAAACGTTTATGGATCTCAAAATAAGAACTTTTTATGTGAAAATAGATGATAAATGTCACATATGGGCACTTTTAGTGAATATTAAATACCCAAGTTAAAAGACGGTGAACTAGTCATATTTAGTCTGATAATGATATCATTTTTAAAAATTTTATGTTTTGTTAAAATTCGAATGCCTTAGCAGTAAATAAATATTGTTATTTAAACAAGTATATAATTATGAATCTAAAAATATCAAGGATTTTTAAATATTATTATACCCTGTTATCTTAACAACAAAATTCAAATTTAATATAAGAAAATATGACAAAAAAAGTTTTTGAATCTCAAGGAAGTTATTCCATTATTGCTACAAAAAAATGTAATTTTTTTAATATTTTATATTATTAAACTTAGATCAGATTGAAATGAAGAACTGAGGCGTGGATCAAGTGACTCACTTGGGTTTCCCTATTTTAATCAGAGTAATAAAGAATAGATTCTCCTACAGATATTTAATCGTACCAAACGATATATAGTAAAGTAACCAGAGTATATTGCCTTTTCTTGCGGTATCGAAATGAAATATTGTTTAATAGTAATTTTTTCGTTAGATAATATCTCCATGACTTTCTCAATAGAAAGCAATAACTTAAAACTGGTCAGCCTTCAAACTATTAAATTTTGTCTAAGGATTATTTAAGGGAATAAAATACATTTATTGACAATAATATTCTTATTACAACAAAAACTTTTTTAATAATAACATAGTAATGTAGATGTAGCTACTTTAGTATCATTTTACAATACACACATTTGGAGTGAAATATTTGATTAGTTTAATATTAGTTATGATTCGGTAACCCAACATAAACTTTATAGAATTATAACTTCTACCAAGCATAGTAAATATTCAAGTAGATTCGTTGATAAATATGCTTTTAAATCAGTTCCATAATGTAAGTACAATCAGAACAAAAATACAATAAGACACGTCAGCTTAAAGAGTTTTGCATTTCAGAGGAGTTCTCAATATTTTGACATATCGGCTTTAACTCTGAAAAAATAAAAACAAATTCTATTTCTTTTAAATTTTTTGTTATCAAAAAAAATAAATATTGCACAAGGGAAAGGGCTACGTTTAAAAAAACAATAAACAATTAAATTTTTCGGTCATCATTCATTCTTATCATTGATTCTAATTATTACATGATAAAATATATTAGCATTTTTTAACAAGCAATAAGGAAATTTATTTCAGGTTCAGTTTAATGAAATAAATGGAACACAAATTTTATAAGTTAGTTCTTTTTTCGTTGAGAGTGAATAGGTTTAATTTTTTGTATTAAACCATCTTGCTAGCTGAAAAAAATTAAATATGGCAGTAAAAGATAACGATAAAAAGGTTTCAAGTTACAAAGTCACTAAAATGATCTATTTCATACAAAAAATTCATAAAAAATTTAAAAAATGAAGCTGCACACTTTTGCAAGCCCTTCAGTGAAACAGCGGTAACGTAATACACTAAATTCTTTAATACATTCCAATATTCTGTTGTTTAATATCTCAAAAAATTGAAAACAATTATTAATTTAAAATAAATAACCTCGTGTAAAGACCATTTTTGGTAAAAACATTTCCTTTTTGTGAAAGAACTTTAAACAATAACCTGAATGCTTTGTGTGTTTCTTCGAATAACACCATTTTTAGCTTTATTGAGGCCCTCACAGAAATTTTACGAGTTGTCAATTGTTTTATCCTATTTTATCTAACAATTCTAGGTTCTCAAAAAATTAAAGCTGGATGGCACATATTCTTTCATAAATTATGATATATTTAAATATTTTTCATTCATATTCTCGAAAACAAAAGTAATGATGACAAAAATTATTAAAATTTTGTTTACTGCAAAGGGACCTGCAAATAATTGTTATAATTTCAATTTATAATAAATAAGTTAAATTTTTGGTTCTTAATATTATAAAAATATATTTATATCAAAATTAATCGATATTAAGCTATGTTTCAAGACATTTTCATGATTAAAATTAATAAAAAATAGTTACATTGGCATAATTCTTTTTTTTAACGGTGGTTAAATCTTCTATTCTACTCGACTTCTCTGGCTGGTATAACCTAATTAAAATTCAATAACGAGAAAATTTAAATGATATACTTTGGATGAACTGATGCGGACGAACAACAATTTAAACTTATACAAATACAAAGAACTTATTTTTTTGGAAACATTCTTGTATGAAATTTCGAAAAAATGGATTATTAACAATGAAAAAAAATATTTGAAGAGACTATTCTTATTTACCTCGGATTTTCATTGTTTTACGTTCTGTTAAACTTTATTTTTAAATATTTTCTGAAATGACAATAGAATCATGTTTGATTTCAAAAATATTTTTTAATACTACGTTTATTTCAAAATTTTTCAAGTTTAAATAATTATCAAAATCTAATTTCTATTCAATATATAAACGCTATCAAATGTAAGTTTGCTAAGTATTAACAGGTATATAATTGCAGCAAATCTAATATTTGTTAAAAAAATTTAACGATGACATTAGGTTTATTTTATGTTTGTGGACTGTAAAATTTTAAGTTTCCTAATCCAAACTAAATGTATCAAATGAAAATCACGGATTGCTCCCTAACAAGGACTTTGACACTAAAAAAACAGAGACACTGAAGATATATTATTTCCAAGGTTATTTCAAGGTTTTGCTGGATAAATTTTATTTTTCAGTAATATAAATATTAATACTCAATTTTTTAGTTTCAAGATAGATAATCTATAATATACCCATGACATATTTTGAAATTTATATATCAATCATATTATATTCCATCATTTTGGATTATTGATTATGGAATATGTTATAATTGATATAATTCAGTTTAATGTAGTATCTTCCGAATTATTTTCGGATAATGACTGTGTTAGCTCTGCCTGAATCTATTTTAAACAAGGGAAAACTTATGAACAAGCTTAAAAATTTCAGATAAAAATGTTGAATGAATGAAAAATCATAGTATTTTTTCCTGCACAGATTTTTACAATAATTAAAAAAAATCGAAAATTTATTTTTAAATCAAAGAAACCCCAATTTTAAAGTTAAATTCAGATCGAGTAATTTATTTTTTCAATATACTGTCTTTAACATAAAAGTTTAAATAAATCAAAACTAAACATCTAAGAAAATAGGATTTTTATTAATTGGACAACAAAATGTGAGCTTAATCAAATTCAAATGCCATATTTATTTCCCCTTTCAACTTTTAAGCCTACTCCATATATTGAAGCTAATATTAAGGTTTAGTTTACATAATCACACGATATTTTTTTAATTTTCTACTATTTACAATAAATTACATAGGATTTATGGGATAATTCATTTTACATGTGATTTAGCAAAGATTTTTACTGATTCTTTCCAATTATTCAACCTTAAATTATATAATAAAAAGAATTTTTCACTTAAACCTCCTCTTATGTATTTATATTGTATTTCTCGGGTTTAAGATCTATTATTTACGACCATGGAATTTTGCCCAATACTTAATTAGGCAGCTCTTATATATTTGTTAATTTATATCTTTTATGCACTTGTATTCTTGAATCACATATTCTTCCAATTTATATATGTAATCTAATTTTCCAGTATTTTTCACGATTAATCAGCTTTGGAGGTAATGTTCATTATAGACCTGAGTACCTTCATGGGTTACAGCTTCAGGGCCATATATGTACCAAAGGTACGCCATCAATTCCTTTCCTAAACGAATTCAAATACCTCAATTTTTAGCATACGATAATAATGATAATTTGGTTTATAAGATTTTATGATAATAAAATTAAATATTACATTTATTTAATTAAAAATAAAATGATTTTTTTGTAATATAAAATTAACTTAAAAGATTTTAAAGTATAGTCAACTATATTCTCAAATTTATATCATAAAATTTAACAGCCGAAGGTTTTTAAGAAACTTTATTATTGAATTATAATTTTTTAAAATGATTATATAATAACGTATAATCAAATAATGAAAATAAAGATTTAGACGAAATGTAACATATATATTTAATTTTTATATAGATTTTTAAAAATATAACATTTCTCAATATCAGTTTCGATTATCAGCAATATCGGTCCTCAAAAGTTTACCAAAGCGTAGTTCTGATCAATCCCAGTATGTTTATTAGCCCAATATTCGACCCGAAAGTCTTATGCCAAGTGTTAAAACCAAGATTGATTTGATTTGAAAAAACTATACAAGTAATTTTTCGTATATTAAAATATGGAGATATATATATATATATTTATACTTTGTACTTGTGAACTCAATAATTCTATGTTGCTAGCTATTTTAAGTATATAATAATGCAATATTTCAGATAGTATTAAAAAATATTATATTATTTTATGTAAACCAAAACATATAAAAAATATATTCAACTTCCGAAAATACAGTTTCGAATAACTCGCGTAGAATTTTGAAACTTTGATCCGGGAAAATTAAATTTATTGAGAAAAAAATGAAATTTACTTTTTTTTCGATTTTTGATTGTATATATTTCCAAATGATAATTTCAGTGACATGTCAGTCTTAGCTAGATTTTACTAAATTTTTTATGGATTAACAAAATGTAACGATTTTTTTAAATTTTTTTATTAAGAATTTTTATAAACAATTAAGAAATGATCCTTGGAGGAAAAAATCAATTAATGTAACATTTTTTCATTAATTGGAGACATTATAATAATTCCAAATGATAAACTAAAATATACACAATAATAAATTCTTTTATATTGCAATACTACATCTAAATTTTCATATCGTTCATCAAATTTACAAATCTATCATTTTTTTAAATATAAATAAATCTAAAACCTGATTATGGGATTTATGCTAGTTATAAATATTTTAATAAACTTTATAAACGAATAATATATCTTAAATGAAAAGAAAAATTGTTAACATTATGCTATTTTTCTTTTTTTTCTAACGGATCCTAAGATTTCGTAGAAATCAAAATATAATATAATTCTGGGTTGATCGCTACATGACCTTAATATATTTAAATTATGAGTAATGATATCATTATCTTTTATATTTTTTCTTAAAATTTAAATTTATTAAGAATTTATTCTTATCGAAACTAAAAATTAATCTATTTCAGATTTTATCAAAATTTTATGATATATAATCCTCTGTTAATACTCGATTTTGTGTATCCGAATTCTCAATAGATTTAACGTGAACGAGAATTTTTTTATAATATAAGAAATTTTTTATTTAAGCCACTTCTTTTGTAATAATTAATGCCGGAAATGGATATTTGAAAGATCAAATATCGGAATTTTAATACGGTTCATATTTCTCATATAAATCTATTTTTTAAATTTCGAAAATGGCGATATTTATTTGTTTGTAATAATATCGTCAAAGTTAATCAAAATGTGTATTTTGTAAAACATAGTTTGTTTTTAAAATTTAATCCTCACTAACGATCTAATAGAAAAAATTTAACCTTCTTGATGAATGTTTTTTAACATTATAGCGATCTATTCATTATTGTTGAATATTAAATAACTTATAGAACCTTCATAAAATTTTACTAAATAATTTCAGTTTTGATGTAGTATAACATGTATGATATTTATTTTCTTTCTATATATGATTGGAACAATATAATGTACCAATATTCCAATTATAAAGATGAAAAATATTTTCACCGTTAACTCTGTATTTTTTCTTTTTTATAGATTAATTATGTTTAGCCAAAAATACGGTTCATTACCATACAAATATTTAATGATATTTAAAATTGGAAAAATTATTATTGTATTGTAGCTAAATGTATATCAATTTATCGTCAGTATTAGCTAGAAAATATTAGTAAGAACCACATATTTGCTTTTGGATGACTGTTCAATCCTTCATACGTAATTGAAAACTTTAAAATATAGAAACAAATCTAAAATAAAGCTATAGAATGTCTGTCTAAAGATGTTTTTAAATGTTTTTGCGAACAATATTAGAACAAAACCTACAATTCATTAAGTGATTTAAATATAACTGCCTTCAATTCATTCTGGGATTTTGACCAGTTGCAAATTCACTATAATCGGAGTCATACCTAATTGAAAAATTCAAATTATATAAATGAATCTTTACAATGCAAGATGATCCATATCAAAATTATATTTCATCTATTGATTGATCGTTTTGACTAAATTATTAATTTTTTCGGTCATATATAGACTTTATACACAATATATGGAAACAAAAAGCCCTCATATGCTGTCCTCTTGTGCCTTCTAAATAATTGTTCTCGAACAAATTAAAGATTGTGCAAATATTCAGTTGATATATCATTATATTTTTTGCTTCCTTGAGGGAATTTAATTAAAAAGCGCACCCGTAACCAAACATGCTCAATTCCAACGATAATTTTGCATCTTGATTAGGTCACCTTGAATGATTTTCATCATTAACCTACTGTTTAAGATTTCTCGTGAAATGAGTATACCAATCATTTATCTGAAACACGTCAAAAGTGTATCGGATCGACTGAAATGCTTTTTGGTGAAAATTTAGGATAATTTTTCTTTTTAGATTCAAAAACCCGTTGTCGGTTCTTTTCAATTTTTTTGGTACTTGGCATATAATATTTGAAAAATAAATCCATTTATATTTTCATTTTGACAATTGTCAAAACAAAGAGATATCCAAAAAAAAACCAACCGTTCCATCCATATATACGTGCAACACTAGATGAAAAATTTATATTAGATATATTTTTTCCTAGAGGTAAGATTCGTTTTAACACCTTTATTCGAATCGAACAATAAAACAAATTTTTATATGTTCTGAACTGTTGGATAAGGATTTATAACCGAAGAAATGTTTATTAAATGCGAATTTAGATACTCATTTGATTTTCTTTTTCGTAGTTTCTTCTAAAAAGAGAAACATATCTTGGAATCTGCCTCAAAACAGCAAGAGGTGTGCTTTCAGGCAAACTTCAAATATACTGGACGATGATTTACTCTTGGTTTTAGTAGTTTCACGTATCTTAGTTTAAATTTAATCTAACTCATCCCCAAAGTTTTTATTCAAGGGAAAAAAATTCATTCAAGTGATAAAAGAATCATGAGATGACTATTTATTTATCCTTGAAGTCAATTTTCTGTATTGTGTATCTCGCATATCCCAAACTTTATAAATCTATCCACGCAGAATTTATGAAAAGAATACTAATTATCTATTATGATGATATTTTTGTTCTTTTATTTCATATATAATTAGATCATAACATAAATATTCATAGACAAGTTCAAACAAGTTGTATTAGTGAAAAATGTGCGGATTTATCAAATTAAAAAAAATCTTATATAAAAATTTTAAATTGCAAAATTTTGATATTTTCTCTATCGGGAATAATGCAAACTGTAA
This sequence comes from Sphaeromyxa zaharoni, assembly GCA_001455285.1. Lineage (NCBI taxonomy): Eukaryota > Metazoa > Cnidaria > Myxozoa > Bivalvulida > Sphaeromyxidae > Sphaeromyxa > Sphaeromyxa zaharoni. The sequence continues at coordinate 24,232 of LDMZ01013194.1, forward strand.
TCATTTTTATTTTATGTGAAATTATTTTTTTACATAAATTTTTTAGTTAATTTTTACTTATAAAATTCATGAGCTGAAGTTCGAATTAAATTAAATAAGCTATAATAAATTGTAAAAATAACCAAGAAATTTCAAAAATAATGTAAAGGATTAAAATAAAAACAAATATTTTTTATCAATAAATTCAAACATCCTATACTATGAAAAAATAAAATAATTTAAAAATTCATTCATTTTTGATATTATAATTCCATCATTTATTAAAATTTTTTGTTTAATTTGAGAGATAAAATAATTATTTAAAAAATTTCAATAGATTGCTTGTAGCAATAATGAAAATTTTTATAATTTAATTCCGATGAATGAACAATTAATTAATATATTGAATATAATAAATAAATAAAACTATAA
>LDMZ01013214.1:0-17109 GCA_001455285.1 Sphaeromyxa zaharoni
AAAGTTACATACTGCACTGTGAATCTTTTTTTAATGATTGTATCGAAGAAAGAGATATAATGCATCAATGAAATGAGGATTCAATCAATTTATTTATTAATAGATTTATTGATAAATTTCAGCCCTCGCAACTAATGTCATTAAGATGAGCAATCTAAGGGGCAAAACCCAGTATTAATTGTTTGAGGTTTATTTGCAGAATAGAATTCATTACAGCCAAAGGAGAGCTGAACGTTTTTTGCATTAAAACAAAAATTTGAATTGATAACGTCGAAGCAATGCAAAAAGTATCGTATATATTAAAATAATCTGTTTCTAAGTATAGGATTAAACTATTTTTCCAAATAAAATTAATCTTCTATTTGTTATATTCATGTCTTTTAATTTAAATAATTCATGATATTGTATTCGATAACTAATATATTTTAAAATAATCAGAAGGTGAATCAATTAAATTATTTGTAACTCCTGGTGATAAATTAAGGCTTAAACCATCTATGGTAATTTCTTTTAATGCATCTAATTTTGTAATTGGGCGCAAAACAATATCTAAAAAAATTTGAAAGAATTTTTTTCAAAATTGCCACTATCACTTCCAAAGTTTGTGCTGCCATTATTCGAATTTTTATGTTGCTTTTAATATTAGATCAAGCAATGTCATCTTCGTGGATTTGTATATTGATTTACTATACAACACATTACTGATGAAGTTAGTTCTGCCATTGCATTATCAAATGTCACATTACCAAAAACTTAGGTTCAGATTGTACTAAATTTTTTTATCCAAAAATTTGGATTTTCCAATGTTAAATCTGATGAAATCCATCTAAATTAAGAAGAAAAGTGTTACTGGAAAGACTTGTGTGCATTCCCTTAGATTACATGTAGAGTATTTCGATAAATGGAAAAAATACAATGTAAGTCAAAAGAAATTTTGATGACTGTGTATGAGTCTATTAGGAACACAGCCGAATGCCTTCTTAGTACCGATTTAGATATAATTTAAAGTGATTTGGTACATTTTCTTGAATCGCTGATAATCTATTTTAGTAGACATGCTTGGTCTTTGCTGTAGTAAATTAAATAATGAGCGTATGCATATTTTTGAAAAATAACATATATAGTTATTCGTATAATTTAGTAGATTGTCGCTATCTTTAACGTTTTATCAATATTGCTTGGGTTTTTAGTATTAATGAAGTAATCTGTCCCCTCATCAAAACATAGATTTATTTTCCGCAATTAGTCCTTCTGCGAACACTGTTGCTTGTAGGGTTGAACATATTGAAAGAAATATTAAATCACAGCTATAAGACAAAGCCACCGAGTTTGTATGCTTTTCTGTTTCACATGATGAGGCAATTGATGTATCAAACACATCCCAATTGTTATTTTTCATCATAGGAATATATATCAATTTTAAGATTACCGAGGAACTTGTATCTATACACAGCATGCATGGAACAACAACAGGCATAGATATTTTTAGAAAAGTGGAAAAGTCAGTGGCTGAGTATAATTTGGAATGGAAAAAACTAAAATGCATAACAACAGGTGGTATCAGAAGTATGTCTTGAACCAAAAAGGGCATAGATGGGCAAATTAACAAAGTAATTGAGAATTCCGGTGGATTGAAACCCTTGGTATTGCATTTTATTCTTCACCAGCAATAACTGCGTGGAAAGCATCTTGATTCATCATCTGTATTAGATCCTGCGATTTCCACTGTTAACTACTTAAGATCTCATGGACTCAAATATCGCAAATTTCGTGATTTCTTGGAGAAAATGAATGCTGAATTTCCAGACCTACCTTACCATACTTCAGTAAGATGGCTTAACTATACAAAAATTCTGGCTAGATTTTTTGAGCTTCGAACTGAAATTGAAATATTTTTAAATAAGAAAAACCATTCACAGGTGTTGCCAAAAGACAGTGAATGGCTCTGGAAATTAGCATTTTCAGCCGATTAAACTATGCATCTCAATGATTTCAACCTACGGATACAAGGTGGAACTTCACTCATCTGTGATTTGTACTCAAAGGTGAAAGCTTTTCGTAAGAAATTAATAATATTTGAAATTCAGTTAGCAAGAAGCTGCTTTACTCATTTTCCACGATGTGACAAATATAGACAGGAAGCTGCCATTCCACTTCTAAAATTGTTTGCTCAAGGTGCCATTTTAGCTTTGAAACAACAGTTTGAAGAACGTTTTTGTGATCTCGATGTATGTTCTTCAAAACTATGAATTTTTAAAAATCCATTTAACTCTGTTATTGGAGACTTACCTTCTGAGTTACAAATGGAAGTTATTGATTTGCAATCCAATGACATCGTGAAGGACAAATATAGAGGGAAATTTGTTTGAATTCTACAAATGCCTTCCATCCGACCAATTTCTTCATTTAAGGAGGTTTGGCTGTGAATTCATTTCAGTTTTTGGCACCACATATTTGTGTGAGAAGGCTTTTCAAAGATAAAATACACAAAATCCTGCTACGGATCACAATTGTCTGATGAACATTTAAATGCTTTGCTTGTTATTGGAAGCATTCATTTTGAACATCAGTTGGACAAAATTTTGTCAGAAATGAAACAATTTCATGTTTCCCCTATTGATCAAAGTTTAAAAAAACATGTTAATTGTTACTGATATTATATACATTGTGATTATGTACTGAATAAATAACCTTTTTTAATTATTAATTCCCTATTTATTTATATTATTTTGGTAAAATGAATAATTTAGAACCTTGGCCCTCGTATCTATAAAAATTCAGCAATATGGCCCTACGCTGTAAAACTTTGGAGACCCCTGGTCTCCGCTACTGTCGTCTATATCTATTTTCATTTGTTTATTGCCACTGTCGAAGATACATTGGCGTTTTCGACAAACCTTTTCAAAGTGTCCTGTAAGTCCACAGTACTTGCATTTTGCGTTTTGTGTGGGGCAATACTGATAGTTACTATGCAAATATCCTCAACATCGATAGCATCTTCGGTTTTTCTTGACTTTACAAACCTATCTTCCCATAGTTTAAATAGATTATCATCAACGCTGACCTTTGGGCCTTTATCGTGTATTTTCTTTGCACTATTAATGGCATCAATATATATTTTTTCAGCTTGAATCACATCATCAGCAGAAGTAACGGTACTTGAAAAATTCTACAGTAGGTCTTGCTGCACTTCCTTTATTTTTTGACCTAGGAAGAACTGATCCCTTATTCTTTTATCTAAGGTATCTCCAAACTGGCAGTTCATTGACAAGTTTTCAGTCTCCCAACAAAATCATTAATACTTTCTTCACTTTCCCGTACGGAAGCACCAAATAGGTACCTCTCATATAATTTTTACAATTTTTTCATATCTCGATTGCATGAAGTTAGAAATCTCAAAATATCAGGTTAGAGTAATATTTTGGCTTTGAAAATTCTTCAGAATGGTTCGGAAATGCTTACTTCCAACTGAGTTAAGCATTAGATCCTTTTTTAATATATTTTCTGCGTCTTTATTGAGCCCAAGATGCAATACTCGCACGGCATGTTTGAATCTTCTAATATAAAAATTCCTGGATTCTTTCTCTTCCTCAAAATTTTCAAACCTAAAATTTCAAAGAATTCCCAAAGTTATTTCATCCATTGTCGCCATCTGTAGAAGCCAACTGAACTACAAATTAAAAACCGTGCTTGCCGCCATGTGACGGTTCTAAAATAATTACACTACAGTGGTGTTTGTTGGAACTTATCTTGGACCTTCAAACTCTCATTTAAAAATAAATTGGGTGGGTAAAACCGCATCAACCATCCGACTAAATAATTTTATCTTTATCATGACCATTGTAACGTAATCGTTATTTATTTTAGTTATTTGTAGAGTATGTGAGAGACATTCTTTATACCTTTTATAACATGAGTATGATTTATTGTGTCAGTTGCAGATTTTGGTAAATACTTTACATAATTTTCATCAGTTTTCTTCAGTCTTGTTGATCGATATTTGTAAATTTGCTTTGTCAATTTCAATTTTTACGAAAAGAAGTATGAAAAGGGTGGAAAAATAAAATTTCCTACATAACCAGAAACTTTTTTTGATATAGAAAATAAAAAGGAACCTTTTTGATTTTTGAAAAATTCAACTTTCTGACTAATTGCAAAAAAGTTCTGAAAATTCAAGTATTTTCAATAATAAGCCCCTTTTTATTAGATTTTCAGGTAGGTAGTTACAGTTGCAATGAGAAATCAATTTTGATTTGCATGGGAAAAAAGGGGCAGAATAGCAATGCCCTCGCCCGGGATCGAACCGGGGACCTTATCCGTGTAAAGGATACGTGATAACCACTACACTACGAGGACCTGCGAGATGATGCTTTTTTGAATATATTTAAATTAATTTATCTTCGAATTTCAATCTATTATATCGCATCATAATACCAATCAAAGGTTCTATTAAGATAAAAAAAATTGGAATAACAGTTTTGAAGGTGTTTTGCAACTGGTTGATCATATTTTAATCGATATAGAATAAAACAAATTATTGTGATCATTCATATCTAAAATTACTTTAACATTGTATGCCATTTGATATATGATTGTGTAACTAAGCCATGATATCTATCTTGGAAAACACAATTCTCCCCAACGTTTTCGGTAAGGCTTTGTTATAAGAAACTAGCCAATCTTGAATGCTCCCGTCTCTAATCATTTTGACTACTAATTTTCTTTTCTGATAACAATTGCGTCATTATCTCGATCTTTTCATGCAAAAAGTGCCTCTCATGATTCATATAATTTTTTACCTCAAAAATCTTATGGTCATTTGATATTTAGAGTACGATTTATCGGTTTGAATTTTATATATTTCTAAAAATACGGTATGATTTTCCATTTATAAACAGTAGTAGAATATATTTTATTTTTAATTATCAATTAAAGATCATGTTAATTCTGAAATAGACACTGTTTTAATGTTTTAGACTCGTGATGATATTGTTATAGGTTAAAGAACCAAAACTTACAGCACCTGTTGATGTGTGTATTCACAAATGATGATAATTCCAATCTTTATTTATACAACAATATACTATCTTCACCAAGAGGCATTCTAATGTAAGTTTTTATCACGCTCTATGCTTTCGCTTTGATTTATAAACAAATTCTTGTATCGATGAATAATAGATAAATTTACATTACTCTCGCGACACAACCCAATTCCAGGTGACTACATCTCCAAGAACCAATCCGTACACATGAGTAACTATTACGCAACAATTCCTTTACTGAATTATGAACGAAAGAACTTAATCAATTAATAATTAAATCGTTCACAAATCTATGCGAATTCTGAAAACTTGAGATCATTTAAGTTTTTCCATATTGAATCTTACAATACCTTTAATTAACTTTGATTCGAAGTCTACCATCTGATCTATATTAAAATCTTTGTAATGTCCAAAAGTGCGCTTAACTTCAATGCAAGATGCTGAAATAACTGATTAAGATTCCGGATATGTTATACGAATTTCTTTTAGCTAACGCTAAAAATAATAAAACATGGCCACGTTATACGGGTATCTACTACTTGTATTGGTAACGTGAATAGAATATCCTTGGTGTAGTATGAAATTAGTGTAATTAGCGGCGCGCGGTCGAATCAGTTGGAATCTCGTGCTGAACCTATTTTGTCTGTTACTTTTTACTACACTTGGTTACTCCTTTTATGGTGCGCTGCAATTTTTTTTAAAAGAAAACTCTTATAAAGAATGTTTGTATTTTTTTTAGTACATACAACATGATTTAATGGATTTATTGGTACCTTCTCTAAGTTCAGTAAAAAATATCCTGCTATAAAATTTTTTATGAGTTTCTATATCCAAACTGCAGTTCTGGTAATATAATTATGTAACATGATGAGTGTCTTTTTCTTCATTAATTCCGAATGATAATCGACTCATTCCAATCTTTATATCTATATTATACCACATACTATAATCTAATTTTTTTTATTTATTTGAAGACTTTCCATTATCTTTGATCCACATTTTACCACTTTTTGTTACGCAATATCTTTTATCATTAATTCTAGGGGCTGTAATGTGCCACTATCTAATGAAATTAAATACTACGTGTAATTCATGACTATTAAAGTCCTTATTTTTGTTATAAACTTTCATAGAGTCCGTTAGCAATTTTTGCAATTTCCTGTCAGACGAAATATCAATTAAAGTTAAATGTTTTTATCTTCTCAAATACACCGATTGCTTATAAATATATATCTTTAATGCTATGGAAGCGATGTCAAGGACTGTGATCATTTCTGATGATATTTTTTGAAGTCAACAATTGTAACATATATTATGTTACACAATCATGTAATAGCATATTCAAATAAGTTTTATATAGGACAGTATCAAGTCCATAATGAATAGAAACGCGGGAAAAATTTATTGTTTTATAGAGCATGTTGTTGTAGGACTTTGGAATATAATAAGTTTTATTACAATGACTAATAAATTATGCACCATATGCATTTAACGTGATATTCTGATAAAAAATACATTCATCCATATAAAAAGCTATTAAGCCTTTATGTGCTTTTTGTTTTTGAAGTTAGCAGAAAAGAGAACTAAAAGAGTGATTTCAGAAAAAAATGATTTCAAATTTATTTATTTTACGTAGCTACGTTTGTTTCAAGTTTGAATTCGGATTTTAGTCATCGATTATAGATTTTGCACCTTTCAAGAGAAAAAAGAAATATCTAACATTATGCAAAAAAGTTGAGATAAATTTTTAGATTTATTTTAATTGGGACCCAGCTACAATCGATATTTTTTCATGAAGTCATATTAAGATAAAATCCCGAATCACTTCCGTTTTTATATTAAATAAAAAGAATTGTTTATTTGAATATCCTGGTTATAATGATCACTTAATTGATGAATCAATGCAATCACAAAACATTTAAATCTTCTAGCTGTGCATCATAAATAGAGTCATAAGATATGTACCTGATAAAAATAAAGAATTGAAGTTATCTTCTTGATAATATTATGGATTTTCAAAAAAAAATCAATATACAGGGAGCCAGTTTTTTGGGGAATCTAAACGTGCCAACAAGATTATTACTGAAGATTATAAAACGAATTTACAGGGCATACTAAAACAATCTAACCTTTGGAATAAATTCAATATGGATGATACTGGAATCTATTAACGATAGAGAAAAAGGTATTAAAGTTTTAGATATCATTGACTTATTCTAGGAAGGGGCTATATACTCGTCATAACAATAAATATGCATTGAGTTAATCAGTAAAAATTATTAACAGCTGTGATTTCATGCTTAATGTTCGGAGAAGAACTTTAGCCCCCTGTAATAGGAAAGTTTTCGAAACCTAAATGTTTTATTAAGTTATATGAAGAACAATTTGAATTTAGTGTCAATTCAAACGATTCAATTGCGTCAGATGTTTATAGAATACCTCATTAAATAAAATAAAAAATCAATCCTATCTAATCAAAAAGAATTGCTACTCTTTAATGGTAGCTCTGCTCATCCCGAAATCAAATTTTTCAAAAAAAGACTTTGTTTAATTATCCCAATACTAAAATATATTACTAGCTTAGGTCAAAAGATATTGAACTATACTTTGCTGTTTGCTTTTTTCCAAATATACTAGAAAAAGGTTTATAATAAAGTGAAAACAAAAACTATTGAGAATCGTATAGTAATCAGAAATCAACAGGAACTAAATATGACAAGAGTAATAATAATCAATTATCAATAATTAACTTCTACGTACAAAAATTGTTATACGCCGCAGATCAAGTTGGCCGCATCCAAAATGACGCATATTTTATGGTTTTTTCGCCAATAAATCCTGTATATGTCACAATTTACTTCGAAAAGTGACTTGTTTGCTTTAAAATTGTCAAACAAGCCGTTTTTTAACTAAAAACTTATCTGTTTGGTAAATTCTTTAATAGCTGAAAACGAAAATATATATCCTTCATATACTTTGTAAGATCGAGAACTATGTGGATAAATCTACAAAATTATCATCAGCTATATCAGAATTGGTGGCTTTAGAATCACTCCAAACTGTTCGAAAATGTTTTAACATAATTTTTACTAAAAAGCTTGCCAGAATGTCCAAACTTTAGTGTAGTTTTATCGAAAATTTTGAAAGCTAACCAAAAATAGGTTATAAAGGGCCATTCTTTTTGAAGAATAATTACTTTTTTACAAACTGTATGAATATCCACAAATTTTCGAAAATACACATTCTTAAAAATAAGAACTTTGCGTAGGTATGAAAGACGTGATAACAACGAAAAAAATGGAATGACTAATCGTGATAAAAATTGTGTTTATTTTCTACTCTTTCCTTTGCTAACGATAAGTATGATGTAACAGATTTATTATACCTTAAACGCTAGTAAAAAATTCACATTATATTCTTGAAAATACTTTTTAAATATCAGTTAAATAAGAAAAAATGTTTATTATCAATCAATAAAATCTTAAACTATCATTCATACAAAAATCTTAATCTACTACTGGTTATTTTTATCGAGATGTGAGTCCGCCATCCGCGTATTCAAACATAAACTCAATTTATAAAATATACACCTTCAAAGTATTTTTTTATGTAAAATATTAATAACCACACTTTGCGAACGAAAGATTCTATATTCTTTCTTATTAATAAAAAAATATAATAGTTAATACATTTTGAAGGTGGATATGAAACATATTTTCAATCTAATTATAATTTCCATCAACATTATTGTGAAAAATACGACTAACTACATTTTGCCAAAAAATATTAAATGATAAAACAATTCAGTTTTTAAAAATCAGATTTTTTACTAAAACTTTTGATTAACATAAATAAAATCCAATTTTTCAGAGTTGTTTGAAAATTATTATTTAAATCTACAAGCGGAACAAGGTAACAAATAAATAACTTGCCGTTTATTTTAAATGATTCTTATAACTTGTGAATGTATATTTATTATTGTTTAATTTTAAGTACATTCTTGGAAAAATCTTGATGCAACGTTTAATATATCGAGATTCTATTAGTTGATAAAATCTTGCATATAAAAATTAACGAAAAAGTTATTGGATTTTATTTAAGCAATCTGTATTTAAATTGGGGAATCCGACAGTAGACAAATAGAGATAAAAATAATTGTTACGGCCAGTAATTATGTATCAAAAAGTGCAACAAATCAGATGCATTCTGTATACTCAATTTGAAGGTTGCGTGTCGTAAAAAAATTTCCCTCAAAGCTTAATTACATATAGTTAAGATACTATAAAATTATGTTTATCTGGGAAAAGATTATCAAAGACTGTTACATAAATAAATTTGAATTTTCAGAAGGATAGAAATGTCCATTGGGAATGTTAAATATATAAAAACATTTAAACACTATCTAATTTAAAGACTAATGATATCTTATCTTAAATGACTCAAAAAGGTAATTTATTCATGACCGCATTAATGTCCTATATCATTGATTTACCCTCTAAATAAATTAAGCGAAAAATTTGAACTATGTCAAGGGGACATCTTGAGTCTCAAACAATGCTATATCCTAAAATGTGTGTCGGATTTTTACAGTATTTATTGTTATAGGAAGAGTTTCTTCCGTTCACTGACCAAAAAGAAGAAATCTCTTCTTCTTGAAGAACCAAAAGAAACTGTATTTGTTCCACCATCCATTGCCCTGGCTGATAATGTAAATATGCATATCGCCTTATTGATTTTTTAGGTTGAAAGATACACTTTGAGAGATGATTTTTGCTCAACCGTAACCATTTTAAAAGCACCAGTTGAATCCGTTCTTCCAGAAAATTTAAAAAAACCTGGGATGTTTAGTACGTTTTTCTGAACATATTAGAAATGTCTCTATATAAAATTATTGATATATTTCAGATGATCTACCATTGTTTATGTCTAATATGTTAATTTTGTTTAAACGTTACATATGTGTTTATGCCAGAGGGTGTCATACACTATCATCGCAAAAATCTATCAACATTTTTATTATGGTAATTTAGCATCTGATCATGTTATTAATAAAAAAAGATTTTAGATTCTCTTGTTTTTTTAAGTATAATTTTGTCTCACTTAAGCTCCTTACTACATCAAAAATGTAACATAACGTATTGTAAATAAACATTGATTTAAACACGTGAACATAGGTTATCCGGAACAATTCGGTTAACCTATTTTCTTTTATGTAACAGGTTATCTAATCGCTCATGACCTAGTAATTAGCCCTTCGGAGTGGTATCTGAAGGTCGCGGGTTCGAACCTCAATTTGGGCAATCTTTACTACTGTTACATTTTATATTGTTGGAATCTTAGATAATAAAACATTTTCTACATATAACTGAAATGAAAGAAGAGATAAAAGGTTTCATGGTTTCATTTAGCTGTTATGACTAATCATGAATATAATGATCGTACTGTTCTAAGAAAACAAAAAAGGGGAATCCTAAAACTGTAAAATATACATCTTCCTAAAGAGAAATCTTAGTGACCGCATCACTCTAAAATAAAAATCCTATTTTGCTTTTATTGTGGTTTCCATTTATATAGTATAGTTATGAATTTACTTTTAGTCTTTCCAGTTTCTCTTACATTTTCTCCTAGGTTTGAAGCCTCAAAAAAGCTATTACTTCCAATAATTTCTGTAAAATCTTCCGATATGCTATCAGGATTCTAATAATATATACCCGCTATAATATTTAGAAATAAGCTATCATTACTTTACTGAGCTAATTCATTTCGTGTTTTGCGATTATTTTATCCGGATCGAATGGTCAACATTCTAAGAATCAAAGTACAAAAATGATATTTTAATTTTTTAAAAATATAATTATGGTAAATTTCCATGATATTAATGAAATAAATCCCTTCCAATTATTAGTTAGATGTATAGCTTAACAAGCAAGAACTTAGCCCAACTAATTTGTCTTTGACTCCTCGGATAATAAAATGACAACCTTCTAACATTATTTCATTAAGACCTCTTAATACTGATTAATTTATAAAAGATATCCTGTACTTTTCACCCCATGGTTCTCTGGGAAACTTTTGAATGTTAGAAGTAAATTCTTGAATAAAAAATGTGTTTTAATTAACTTTTAACTTAATGTTTGAGACCAAATACTATCTAATTTGGGATTATTCATCTACCAAGAGTTTTGTCTTATTACATTATTTTTTTTAAAAATTGTTAAAAATGTTATCGCTATTGATGTTCACGCGTTGTATCATAATTACATATCAGATTTAAAATTAATAAAGTTATTTCATTTCATAGTAAATTAAGATTTGCTTCGAAATCAGTAGCTCTAAAAAGCCATGATGTATTTGGATTTGTCAATGGTTAGTATTGTAATGTAAATAAATTAGAATATTATTTCAAGGCAATGAAGTCATTATATTATATCTATGTAGCCTGTTTTCAAAGTAAAATAGAAGTGTGACAGTAATACAAGTCTTTATAAAATTCGTAACTGTTTATTTGTAAGCAATTAAGATCCAAATTCTAATAAGGTATCTGTTATAATTGTTTATGACTGTAATAAATTTACTGATATTACTTGTCTAATTTTAGATTAATATTTTTGAAATATTTTATTTTTTATAGTGTAGAAAGCCTTTATTGTACCAGGAAACTTACAACCACGAATAATTAAAAAAACATCACTATTTTCATAGAACGAACTACCATTAATAATAATAAAAAATCAATTTAAAAGATGTTTTACTTTTTGGTTATTTTTATTTTTGTTATTCTTTATATCTAAAAGAAGTAAAACACTTTGAAAGTAGTGATATGATTAATACTAACCTTTAGAAGATTTACACAGACATCGAGCTTGTATTGAAGCTCGATATCGATATAAATGAACCTGATCAAAAAAGTAAAGTATATCGATGTCGTACAGACTCGTCAAGGATCATCAACGATAAATACACGTGAAGGCAGCGGTGGAGGGGACCTGCGATAATTATTATTAGTAATTAGTTTGTCTTATAATTACTCTTGCTATTTATGTCCTTATTTGAAACCTTTATGAAAACTGGTCAGCCTCTTCGAGGATACCACAATCAAGAAGCTATATTTTTTTAAAAATACAAATTTTTACCAATTTCTGTGTGTGTAATGCTTCACATATTTTCTTCTTATTCGGGGCCTTTATTTAATTCTATTCTTAATCTTAAATCAACAAGTTTCTATATTTTGTATATACACTTTCAGTTTTAGATTTACGACATATATGAGACCGTTAACTCTTTAGTGATTATATCTCAGAATTCTGAAAGTTTTATGTGATGCAACAATCGTTCGGCATGTATAGTAGTCTCAAATATACTTATTCTTGGTGATACTGATATAATATTTTATATTTTCCTACTTGATACCAGTGTTACGAGCAAATTTACAGGAAAACATATCGTTTAAACAATTCCGATCGCCAAAAGTTCGGAATCAGGGTATTTCTGAAATAATCGCTTTGGTAACTACGCCGCATGTAGCGGTTAAAAACAGAATTTTGGGTATGCGTTATTGAGTAGTACATATTTACAATTGATAAAAGAATATTATTATCGTTAATATTATACTTAAATTGATCAATGGACTCCAGCCCTCTCAAATTAAGGCTGGAAGTTTATCGTGGTTTACTTTAATTCCTTAAATCAACGTGTTAATTGATTGAGGTATATCTGACAGACTGGATTTATCACTAATTTTTTTTCGATCTCATATGTTTGGAAATAATTTAGTGCAATTCAATGAATATATAGTGAACTTTTTTAAAATTTTCAGTTATCTGTTAAGCAATTATTTCTATTACATTGTAGCGACCTTCTCAGGAACCCGGGAGTTCCTGAGGAAGGAATTGACTAAACTGTAAACACCAACCGGTGGCATGTAGTGATATGACATATTGTAATAATAATAGTACCCTTTAAGTAATTAGCTAATCAATTCCTTTCCGCCCCGCCTCCTGCACGTTCTTTTTCCCTGTTCCGAGTATCCCCGACAATATGGAAAAAGATATAGATAAATTCGAAGGTGGGTTTTGTATTTACTCCATTTTTATGAATTGGTTTTCAGATTATCCTACATCTAGAAATGGTGTTTTTTGTTATTAAGTACTGACTGTTATATAGTAATCTATTAATCAGATTTCCCGTTTTGTAAATATTAGATACTCAGCTTTCCAATAGTACTTATCAATTGATAAATATGTTATCATCTGTCATGGTTAGAGGTTTGTGTTCATTTTTAATTAATAGATTCTTAGTAGAGGGAAAAATTGAGATCTTTTGTTAATTTAAATTGATTATATTCTGTATTTTCTAATTTTTTTGTGATTAAGGCTCAATTATCTATTAGTTGAATTCGCTAGAAATAATGCATGAACACTTTGAGAATTTAATTTTCTAAAAAATTAAACTACTGAGATTAGAAGAGAACAGTATCCATGAATTATTAAATACATAGGATCAATCAAATAATCCAATTAAAAAATGAATTTTATATGATTTAAACCATTCCGTAAAAATGTATGTCATTTGAAATATTTTTAATGAGATATCGCCCTTTTCATTTGATTCCTTTCAGTGAAATCATGCCAATTTCCAAAATTTAATCAGAATGTGCATTCAAATAAAAAATACAGATAAAAATTAATTTTATTTAGATATCAATTTTTAAATTCCACAAGATCCAAATATTAATATAAATAAAAATTTAAAGTTAATCACAAAAACTCACTTTTATAATATTAACTATGCAACATAATTTTAAATTTTAACAATTCTTGTACAAAAGAGATATGTTACTTATTCAAGTTAAAAAAATTACACTGGAGAATAATTTTTGCCTCGTCCAGTTTAGGAATCTGAAGAAATTAATACATGAATAGAAATTATAGAAGATAGATGAGTTTAAATGAATTTTAGAGATTTGAATTAAGCAACAAATTATTTGACTATGTCCAATGGTAATAATCTGAAATATTTATAAAGATACTAGGCTTAAAAAAATTTCTGCAAAAAGTAAGGTTAAAAAGATATCAGATATTCGAAATAATAAAATCAAGAAAGAAAGTTGAAGACTATCGTTCTAAGCTAAATATTTGAATAAAAGGGTAATTAAAGGGTTAGTTTGTCATAGCTATTTTTCAATTTTCGATGACGTTGTATCGGAAAATCCATGTACACAGAATCGTTTCTAACAAATTTTTCACTGGACAATTTCCGTTTGTCATTTTGCTATACATTAAAAAATAACGATTTAATTCCACGGGAATGCAGCTTGAGTGGGATTCTTAGTTATATTTCATCAAATCTCGTAACTATTGATCATAAAATAAATTTGATATTACATATTATTTTATTTTAATAGCTTTCATTGTTGTTTAGTTTGTTAAAATAGATCTCTTTCGCTTTTCTTTAAGTACTTATACCTGTTTTTGATTAATTTCAGGTTTTTTTAATACCTCGTATTTTAAATTATAACATCTTTACATAATCTCAACATGATTTAATTGCATATAATTTACAAAAATAATTATATTTTCAAAAGTTTTATTTTCTGGATTTTAGGTATTGTCATAAATGCACTTTTACTAATTTGATTTTAAAACCAATTAATATGCTATCCCTGACGTTAATATTTTTATTACTACATTTCAAATATTTGTTAATAATATTGTCATGCCTGGAAACAACAGAATAGTTCTGCAGCCTGCTCACATACAAGGATCTCAGAAACCGCTTAGTTGAGTCTCCAAAGATCCAATGAAAAGGCGATTTCAAAAATCATATTTTGAAGACATGAAAAAACCAAAGTAGGTTATTGCTATTTATGTAAAGTTTTAAAACTATGTTAATCCGCCGCACCGCCTTCCTTTTCTCGAGCACGTGTTTTTTCCTCTAAAGAATTCGTAATTACCCGGTTTTCTTCGGTAAGTAATAAAATATCGGGCCGACTTAACCGTTGCACGATTATATAAATTTATACTTTTTATTTATCCATTCTTTTTTAGTTGATTTCGAGTTGATTGCAACAAATCCACAGTAGAATAGAATCATAAAATCAGTGCATTACCTGTCTAATACAATCACAAAGGAAAGAAAGTATAATTTCAAGTAAACCATCATCTTCTATGTTCATTATCTGAATAAAAATTGCTATTTTTTTTTAAATTTTATAGTAATAAAAATGGTTAAGTAAGATAAAATAGCTTTTTCTGAGAAGGATTGTATGTTTTCGGACTATTTGCAAATGCTATCGCAAATATCTCTCAATAGTGAAATTTTTTTGAACATTTATTAATTTACTTTTTTAACAAGACTTTAGTATTATATATTTGAAGTCATTTTTTCTAGTTGATCATTTGACTGTTGGACCATTGAATATATATGGAAATCGTTTTTTAATTTCTTTACAATTTTTTTATTGTAACTTGAATAATTTTTATAAAAAAAGATAACTATTTAGAAAATCTTTCATATAAACTGTTTCTTCTCTAAAAATTGGGTTCTTGGAATGAACAATATACTTGGTTAATAAATACCTACTCAAGTAAATACGGTCTTTTTTTCCGAAAATTATTTTAATAATATTTTTCTCATAGATTAATTGATATTAGCAAGGGTATTAAATAGTTACTTGTGGAAAATTATGGAGTATGCTTCATAAAGATTTGAATTTCGCTTCAAATATTTTTATTATACAAAAATTTATTATTATTAATAACAACGTTCTAAATAAAAACACTGATGTATTATTGATATTGATACTTCTTGGTTGTAATTCATTTACTGACAAATTCAGGATAAAAATGCTATATTCAACTGATTTTTGAAATTTAAATAAAAAGATCTTATATGTTAAAATGAATGAAATATATAGATCTATATAAAATGCATTAAGACTAGAGATATAATTGTATATATGTTACTAAGTTTATTGCGACAATATTTGCTTTAAAAACTCACTAATCCAGGAATGATAAAATTTCAGGATATATATTATCGTGCAACACTTAGCTGCTGAAGATGATAATAATCTGATCAGGGAGAACCGCATAATGTCGGAATACCTCCGACAAATGGCATGTTCAAAGTGCAGGGGAGCGTGGAAAAGGATTATTATTATTAGTCTACTACTTGTCAGTTAGGCAAATTACTATTTTATAAAGATTTCTCTTTTGTTTTACAGTTTGATAGAAATGTTGAATCAAGGTTTGGAAAGCCCCACACATTGGATATTTGGGAGCCTAGTTCCCGAATATCCAAGTCCCTATACAGTAACCGGTTCTGCCAATGTAAGGCACCACAATATATAATATTACTAATATATAAAAATTGGAAAAGTTTTTTAATTCATTTCTTGAAAGTATATTAAGTTTGGATTACATGAATGTAATTATATCTTTAGTATCTGTGGAGATTTTATATTTGGCATACAGGTTGATTAACCAAATTATTTGTTGGTGTGATTTTCACCCAAATAATTATTTTAGCCATCTAAAATTAACTTTAAAACAAATATAATGGTTATTAATCAAATATTCAAAATATATTAAACATTTTAGAAACAACATATACGAATTTTTTTTTGTCTTAAACTTGAAGCCACTGAATGATTTTTGGATTTATGAACAATTTATGATTCCATGTATACCAGAACTAAAAAAAGGAGAGCGGAAGCACCCTTTCATTTTTAAAATGCTAAAGTAAACAACCAGTTGATGCGATAAATGAAGAAAGCTTCAAACTACTTCAATATGATTTAATAAAAAAATAATTTTTCTTTACAGCCAATTTGATCCATAATCGTCATTGAAGATTAATGTGATATATATTTTTTATAAATTTGATTGTATTAGCGATACTCAGCATAATTTACCAAACTCAGATTAGGAGCTGTCAAGTCAGAGAACGAAGGCCAGAAAACTGGTAGCGTTGCCCTAGCACAAGGGTAGGTAATGGGGGTCGCTTTAGTGGGTGAAACTCCCACACTGCCTGTCAGAGCCCTGGGAGGCTATGGCTGGCGCCTAAC
>LDMZ01013265.1:0-10265 GCA_001455285.1 Sphaeromyxa zaharoni
CAGACGATCTGAATAATTATTATCGTAGGATGTGGATGACAGTCAATTCGTATATCAACAATCCAACCGAACAATGAAGTGAAATAATGAAGAAATTATTTTCCAAAAAAAAATTATTTATATTTTTGATAATTGTACTTATATTAATGATAATTGTACTTACTTATATTAATGAATGATAATTGTATTTATATTAATGATAGCCCCTGTACATAAGATTGACCTAGTTCTGTTTCTTACAACAGAAATTGAGGGGACTGATTTTATGATACAATTAATAGCTTTTCCCCTCATCAGGAATAGACAACAGCCAAGTTTTAATCACTAGGAAACCATTAAAAACCGTTTACATTCGAATATGATTTTCTGACATTTTACTATGGGATATTAAGGTTTTATCTTATCAAAAGCTGTTTTTATTTTAATCATTCCTGTTAAATTTAGAAAAATTTTGAGATAACTGAATTTCTGCTATCGGGGTTGAACTGTGGTACTAAAGAAATCAGTTCTTAACAGAGGCTGAAATCCTAATAGAATACCTGAAAGCCAAATTTTTTAAATGAATTCTTAAATGAGATATATTAAACTACTTTGTTTAATTTTAAATGAGGTTTATCTCGTAAGAATATAAATTCGGTTAGATTTATTTAATTTATGATACAGGATTAAACTAAAATTTGTCATCATTAAATAGTTAAGATCTTAAAACATACCTCAAACTTAGTGTTATTGTTAATATTTGTATGATTTTTTTGACAAAACATTGGAATAAGTGTAATTAAACGGCAATGTGGACCTTTCTGATCGGGAATATTTTTCTACGTTTGCATTTTTATGAACATTTTTACAAAATTTTAAGCTGAAAACTTGATTAAATTATGAAAAAACAAGTTGATTGTTCACTTGTAGGAAATTTAAAACCGTTTAATATTGAGAAATTACTTTTTTATATAGGGTTGAGTTTCTACAACACCGAATACCTGCCGACCGGAATGCCACATCTCTACACATACAGTCTTAAAAAAATGTTGCTATTATATTGTCTAATGTTGTTATTAATTTTTAATTATTATTTTTAATGCATTATAGATTTCTATTAAACGTTATTCTGAAACTGTATGATTATTATTGTGTTAATTTGTTAATTTTTTTTTCTTACATCAAATTTTAAATTATTTTTTTTGGATTTCTCATAACGATTTTACTTTACAAAGTCCATAACTTAAGTGGATCTACACTTTAATTAACCTATTATATAAAAGTACCTTGAGAACAGGAAATCATTTTATCCGGGTACGAAAGGTGTCCAATATCTGGAACTCTACTGTAATATAAAGAGTAAATTTACAATAATTATACAATTTTTATTCAGTAATGCTAAACATGAAGCGTTATATTTTTAAAACAGAACAAACTTCATTTTGTTTCAAATAATGAAAATTCCTTAGTGTCGTACTCTCAAGTACGAACGAAGATAATTATATAAAAAAACGTGATTTGAGCCCAAATCTTTAAGTTAATTATTAACTCTTACTTAATTACTCCTATTTTTATTGAATTATGAATAAATCTGCTGAAGAATTGAGAGACATTATACCAATACAAAAATATAATATATCTCGATAAAAGTTATTAATTAAAATAAAAAGGAGTCTGGTAATTAATCGTCATTCCACGGATTCTTTCGTGATCATATACAACAAAATCATTAATTGAAAGTTTCCTTGAGGATCGAAAGATCCCAAGCATGGACACTTAACATTATATAATAATGTAACTGATTTTTGTATACATATATTAATGAAAATATTTTTGGAATCAAAAGATACATATGTTTACAATTTTTTATATTTGAATGAAATATATCTGAAAATTTAGATATTTACCAATATCTACGCCTTTGGTTATTATATCATGTGAATATCACAAAATACGTATTGATATTATCATAGCGCAATTAGAGATCTTTGATATTTGTCAACTAACTGGAGAAAACCGATACTCACAAAATATATCATTGATTTTTAATGGTTTCAATTACTTGGTTGGTCGGTTGAATCCATATTTAATTAATATAACGTTATTTACGTTAAAAATTATGTCAAGAACAAATAGTTTTGAGTCTCTCACGTATTGGATGTTGCTCGATTAATGTAGTCTCCAACTACTCTCCATATGTGCATCTGGTGTAGATCGGCTGTGTTATATCCAGGCGCTACAATATGTTATTTTTTTGAAAAAAACATTTATAGATGTAATAAAATCAAGCAAAAATATCTTCGAATTAATTAATAAAAATATAAAAAGATTTTGAGATAAATATTATGGAATAATAGATAATGCTAAATTATTAAATATGTTTTATGTATTTCAAAATTTATTCAATATTGAATATTAAGTTTTTTAAGTGCAAAGATGTGAACATATGCCCTATATAGTAATTAAAATAAGAACGATTTTATGGAATTTAGAAAAATGACATTTTATTAACAATTGTTAGTTTTAGATTTTAAATGTAGGTATCAAACAGAAAACAGGTATTTAATTATAATTAAAACGATTAAGAAGGCATATTTTGAAAGATATGTCAGATTGAATAAAATTTAAAAACAATTTGGTCACAAAAATTTATTTTAAAATTACTACCAATGTCAGAGGCAAACAGTTGATGGTATCCAACGCCGCCTGGTTCGGCGTGTTGGCTACACACCCAGATGAATGGTGCTTATCTGTTAGTAACCAGATCTCTGTATATACTATATAAATAACTGGTTTCCGGCATTTTAGATGTAGGCTTATATTTGAATTTACAGCCATTAAAGGAAAAATCCCAATGAATATTTTGAAATTTATGTTTACGTTTAAGTCGAAGCATCTTTAAGGTGAATGATTTCAGTTAAGAAACAAAAATAAAAAAACTTAGACATCGGAATCCTGAATTAATTGAAGAATGTAATTCTAGGTTTCGCATAATTGAAAATATAATAAAAAATAGAGCTAAAGTATATTTAAATAGCCTGAGTAAAATTTTTTTATAAAAAATGGGAAATTTTATGAAATATTAAATGACCTAGTAAGAGACACTAATTATGAGCATCTAAAATCATTGTTGATTCTGTATCACTAATCAAATCGAGTTTCTTGGCAATTATATCAACAATGGAAAATTAAAGGAATCATTACAAGAAAAACACAGAATTAGAAACACGTGATCTACTCCACAATATCAAATCACAAGTAAAAAATCATATTTATGTTACACGATATTGGCTATTCAGGTAATAGAATTTTTATGTTCACTACCAAAAAAATTAGAAAACTTCATTCTCTCTTGTGGTTATTTGACGGAATCTTTAAATTATGTCCAACTATTTTTACAGCATTATATAATCCATAATATGAAAAGGGACATCAACCTACCATAGCCTTTTGCGTTGTGACAAAGCATAAACAAACTTTGAATATACTAAGACATATAAGTCCAAGTTTATTTTCACCAAAATTTATTTCTGACATTGAAATTTTATGATGTAAGCATACAAATAATTCTGATCGGAGGTGTATAGCTATGGATGTTTTTTCAAAGAATATGGATAGAAATTAACGACCTGTGCTTTGCAGCAGGTATCAATAAGATGTAGCTTTGGCTGCATGCATGAAAATAATTGCATCCCTGGCTTTATTGTTAGTTGAAGATGTTTTAGCAGGATTTCTAGATACCTCTCAGTATGTTAAAAATAAATATGATTTCATCGATGAATTATTAGTCTGTTTTCAGAGTTTCTCTTTTATGCTGATATATATTAAAAATAAGGAGGTTAAATACAAAGTAGTTATCAAAATTGGCTGCTTTGTCAGATTATTTTTAATTGAACTGTGGAATAATTATTCCACAACTATTAGTGACAAAAGTAATGGTATAATTTCTCTAATTAGTACTCTGAATAGCAAAACAGGTTGAGGGATCTCGGAGAGGTTTCATATTTCAGTGGGATGCAAACATAGATATATGAAAATTAATTGAAGTCTATATAAAGCAAAAGTACAAAATTGAGCTGTATATGACTCAGCGAGTAGCTGAATTGATAATAGCTTTCTAACTATTTCTTAATATAAAAGTGAGGATCTAATAAAAAATATCTAAAGAGTAACAGAAAATTACGCAACATACATTAAGACGTTTTGAATATTAATGATCAGCAGCTCTTTTTGATGTTATTAATCAATAGAACTATTCAAATATAAATTATTCTTGTATTTTTATTATTAACTGTTATATTTTGCAGTATAGCATTCAAAAGTAGATAAATTCACAAGAATAAAACATATTTAAATAGATATCCAGGAAAAGAAATTGATCAAATTACGAATGTAAAAAAATACATGGAAGAATCGTATTACATCCTTTCAATTATCGTCAAATAAAATTATTAAAAAAATGAAAAAAATGGCAGGAAGAAAATTCCTGTAGACCAACTTAGGAAAAGAAAGTTTACACAAAAAAGGATCTATATACTGGAGAAATAAAACAAAGAAACTTGTTTAATAATTTTAAGCATATTCCTTTGCATGATGTTATCAGGAAGCTAGAAGTCTTACTTTGCTTATAAAACACCAGAGTATAGATTAATATATCTACTCATTTAGCATAAAATTTTTTTAGAAAATTGATTAAATATTCTATTAAAATATTGATGCTTAATTAAAAAACGGAATTATCCAGTTTAAAAAATATCAGAACTTTCATTGCATAGTAACTCGGAAAGAAGCCACCAAGTTAGGAAATGATAATATTGAAACTACCAATGGTTCATGGTTTAAGTATCTTTCTGACAAGAAAATTCTGCTATGATTTTCAAGTTTCTAATGCGAAAAAATTTCAAGAAACACGGAAAGAGAGCTATACTCGGGTGAGATAAACAGAGGTACAATTACTTGCTCTTTCATGAATTATTGTAATATTAAATAATAGTGCAAAAATGGGAAATGATTTCATAAATTCCTACAAAAAAAGTTTGAATGAATAAATTATATGAAACTAGAGTTGGAAGGCACTGATCTAGAATAAACTTTTCATTTGTCATTGAAACTGCTACAAAAATTGCTTTTTTTGTTCAAAGTTTTTCTATGTAAAAACGCGGGGGTTCTAAAACTGAAGTTATATGATGGTTTTATTTATTGAAGGCATATAGAACAAGGTTATTCTTTTAAAGGACTAAAGGATCCTTGGAAAATAGAAAAGTTGATAATTTTATTAACAATAATTGCTTAGTTCCTAAATATGGGCTAAATTGTTGATACCCTTTTTATCTGCGTTAAATATAGCTTGTGGTTTATGTTTCATGATACGGGAAAATTTACCTTAATAATAACATTTATGCATGTCTTATCGGTATTTCCGATATAATCGTTGAGTTTTCAATACTTAAAAACGATTATCCATGAAACCCATGAGCTACTCAACACATGTATTAAAATCACTTCAAATCAAATTTATTATAAACCAATTTGGCTTTTTTAAATACAACATCAACAAAATATCTTTTTAATATTCGAGCATAATTAATTATCCACTCCTGTAACTCACTTTTAACCTTCCATAACGAAGATCGTTGCATTTCTGGAACTAATCGCTTCTTGGCTAGAATTTATTCATCATTAAATTTCGTTGGTTAAAATTCGGAATGACTGATTTTCTACAGTTAAAAGTTATTAAAACCAAACATTTTACGACTCCAATAAATTTAAAAATAATACACAAAATCATGACGTGCTCACGTAAGAACGTATTCAGTGACCATTTAACAGAACTTAAGCTTGTCAAAACTAATTAACACATGTAAACTAAACGAGCAAAACAATCCATAGATAAAATATTTGATATATAATATGCACCCATGTCCATTCTAGCTAAAAAAATAATTTCTGCTATTAGAAATGGGCTTGTAACATTAGAAACCAATTGTATAGTCCTTTAACCAGGGTAGTTAACGCGGGATAAAGACAAAAAGGATTAAAATTTTATCCTCAAAACAGTTTCCATAGAAGAACAGGTGAACGTGATAGTACAGAATTATTTATTCGAAATGCAATCGGCAGAAGTAATGCTGAATCATGGATATCCGTAGAAACTGAATCCAAGTTTGTTGATGCTGCTAATGAGTAAACCGAGTCTTTGAACGGTAAACAGGAAGTCCACAAAATGCCAGATACATTGATGATTAATCCACATGAGGATATAGCCGCATGAATAAATCACCAGAAATCACATATTAGAGTAAAAGCACAATTAGATATCAGGTTTAGTTTAAAAGAGATTCAGTTGAAATATTTATGATTTAACAGAGCGATACGTACAATAACACCATGCTATATAGCGTCGTTATATCGCGTCTTTTCTCGCCGATTCGGTAAGATACTTGTCTCGGTATAGAGAACGTGGTCGTCATCGATCAGGTGTCATAATATCGATATATGAATCTCTCCAGATTAAATTTATTAATTCTGGGAACATAAGCTTTTAGCACATTTATTTTAGCTTGTGATGTTATCATAATGCCGAGAGTAGTGTGCAATATTGGTGTCATAGAAGTACAACTACGGATATGACTACATTCTAGGTTTAATCAGAGCTTGAAGGTTGCTTATTTCGGCTATCTTCCATGAATTAATTTTGTCAGGCCTCACCAGATCTAATGAGAACACCATTTTAAGGTGACATTTTCTGTACTATAATTTTTTAAAGTTGCGACTAAAATTTTTAAACGTCGGGTTCGCTTTCGAGATGTGTGTCGAGGTCAAGTTCGCATGGGAGACATATTTGGCCATTTACCAGGTGTAGTGGTGAACACTAAACGAATCAAGATAAGCCGAAAAAGTTTTTATTACCCTTGCAGTTTGAATATCCGCAATGTCAATAATATCATCGTCTCTCATGGACCTTCTTGTCGTGATCGTTTTATCGAGCATCTAAATTATTTCAAATAGAAAATTTCTTTAAACTTCTTCAGTAAACCATCCTACTACTAGGTCCAGTTTGTCTTGTACGAAAGCCTATAAAGATAAATAATATATTCGTGATAATGAGGAAATACGTCTAAAATTCCTGGTCCAATGTAATGTAAACAGTAATAGGAAAACTGGGACAAGTCGAAGTTTATATTGTTATTTCTTAGCTCCGTTAGGAGTGGGGTGTTTCCGTCTGGGGTAAAGACTGGACCTAAAACATATCAGTTTTATCAAAGCATCATTATTTTAATACAAGAACATTGCTGGACGAATACGAAACTAAATTAACCAAAGGGTTAAAAAAGTGTTTATGAATCAGGTTATATCTGAACCTTATTACTTTGGTAAATTTTTGTAGTGAGGTTCACAAAAATAGTTAAATTTATGTAAAAAATATAAGCAGTTTCCAACGATTAGGGAACATGATTACAAAAAAAGTCATCAAACACTAAATTATAGGAAATATAATGAAAAAATTACCATATATTTCATGATTAGGAATAATAATAAAGTTGTCATTATAATAATAGTTTTTTCTGTCCTTGCAATACTGGTGGATACTATAAGAACTAATATATGACAAATACATGTTAAATCTATAAAAAACACATATGAAAGTATAAACAGCGACGAATCTAATTAAAAAAAGACTCTTTGGGAAATTGTTACAACTAGCTAGTTAGCTATAATAATTCGTTTGACGTACTATAAACAAATTAAGTTGCGGAAGTTGGATCTATTATGATATAAAAGTAGCACGTATATCGTAAGTGCGGACCTAAAATAAAAACATTTGAAAAATAAAGAGCATTGTACCAGCCGTTAAAGCCATTTTTCTAAATATTCAACCAGTGAATAAAAAATAAGGTTATCTAACCCAAACGAGAGTGATCCAATGTTAAATAAATCATGAGTTTTTTCTCGCTCTCTTTATTATTTACTGGTGGTTCTATGAGGATTCGTCAGTCATACTAAGTTTCATCGACGCTAAAATATCAGTAGAAATAAAAGAAATATTTTGTTTTTACAGGTTTCAAGAGACGGAATTGCTGAAAATTAGTTAATCAACATCAAAATAAATCCCCTGATATCAGATTAAGTGAATATACATCATTTTTTCATTTATTGAAGTCTATCACATTAATTTTACTGGAAACAATATATAAGATGGGCTATTTCTAATATTTTTTAATAACATATAATCATTAATACGTATGAATGGTGCCTAACCATTTTTTATCCTAGAATTTTTAATGGAAATAAAGTTACCCAAAATATAGCCATTGTAAAGATGCACTTAGGGTTGCAAATGATGCAAATCTTACTTCATAAACATTTCAATTAATCACAGAGTTATTTTACCATAAAAAATGATACTTTTAGGTGCATAGTTACCATTATAGCTGGAGTGCAAGGGGAGTTTTTGACATGGGCCACAAGTAATTCCTACAAGCACTACAATATGGAGCCCTGAAGTTTTATATCATTAACATTTTTGAGGTACGTGTCTACTTTGCTATTTTTTCGTCTATATTACTTATGTTGGGGGCGTAAATCAAAGAGAAGCCACAGAACAAATAAAGTTCACAATACAGAACATCATTTAGCATAACGTAACAAATCAGCTTGAATTTTAACTTCATCCTCATTCTATAAAAACTACACTTGTATTTCAGCAGAAATAAACTCTTGACTAGTAAATTTCCAGATAAGCCTAAATATAAAAGATTTTTAACTTTATTGTATATAGAAATAGTATATATTTAAGTATAAGTTGCACTATAAAATTTTGCAACAAGTGCCAAGGTAAAAGTACAAATATAATGTAAAATGAAAAATTATAACGATATTTTATGATAAATTATTGACTTTCCGGGAAAAGCACTGATTCATCTAAGACATGACAAATTCATCATCAATATATATCTAACCACAGAAAATGTTGTAGTTATTAAGAATTTCAATGATTCTTTTTAATTTAATGTAAATGTTTTTCAGCGTGAATAAATACTACTCTTAGGTTGGAACATGCATCACAAAATCCTACAAATATAAATGTATTAATACCGCAGTTACCTAATGTTTAGAAATACCCTTATGAAAAGCCGGGATGCAAAATGGAACGTTATGTCCAGGATAGCACCATAGAAGGATACATATAAAAAGTGTTATAAAATAAATTAAGATATCAAAGGAATAGGAATATTTTTCAAGCATTGATTGTTCAAAAATTGATTTTTTTTGTTAAAAATATGTGAATCATAAGAGAGTTTATAGTGTCAGTTTTGATAGAGGCAGCGCAAACCTTAATAAGGAAAAAATCCTCATATTTAATTGAAATTACAAAAATGTAATACTTACATCAAATATTATATCTTCGCTATTCACAAAATTTTTACGAGTTCTTCATAATTGCTTAAAATTTTAAATTTAAACAAAGTAAAGTTTCAATTAATTTAATTATATCAAAAAAATTTTAGCAATAAAGAACTTTAAGCACAAAAAATAGCGATTAACCGTAAATAACACTGCATCAGAAAATCTTTATCTTTTTTTTAATTTAAATGTAGAAAAATGTTCGAATACCAAAGTTCAGCAAGGTAGGAATCCACTGAACTAAGAAGAGGTATTAATAAACTGTAACAGTGCTACCAGTGGACTTATATTAAGAATTTTATCAGTGTCATGTTTCTAATGGAATGAATTTTATTTAGTCCAAAAATCACGCATTATATTAATATTAAAACAAGGAATTTTTGGAAAAAAACCAGTCCTTGAACTAATATAAAAGTCTATCATTTTCTCTCCCGAAATAACCTATATTATAAAAAAACAAATCATAAAGACTATTATAGCATTGCAAAAAAACTCAAGAATCAAGCCCATGAATTACTCTATGAATATGAAATTCCCAATCGTTTATGGAAGGTGAAGGATTAAGAATGCACATCTAATTCAATTTAGTAACTCGGATAATAGTTATATATTTTTATTTCAAAAAGTCAGTTAGCTCAAATATACTATTAACATTCTACATTTTCAAATGATTAACCTAAGCAATTCGTATCTGTTCAAAGTTTTCATTGTTGAAGTATTCTTAAAAACAAAAAATTTCTATAAAATATTCAGACCTTTGAAATCGTAATTTATCTTTTATTCTAAAAAGCTCAAAAAGATCCCTATATTAACTTAATAAAAAAATTGGATCTATAGACACCTTTATCGTTGGAAACATTTTGTAGACTAAATTTCATCAG
>LDMZ01013266.1:0-21273 GCA_001455285.1 Sphaeromyxa zaharoni
GTTCTTCTTCCTTATTTTTTAGTTGTTGTGTGTTTTGTTCAAATTCTACGTCTTTCTCATTCTTTCTCTTCTGCTTTTCTTCAATTTGTGTTTTTAATTCTTTTTTTCCTTTCTCTAATTCGAGTATTTCAGTTTTCATTGCTTCATTTCTCTTTTGATTTATTTCAATAAGCTGATCTAATTTTTTTCTTCTTTTATAACATTCTTCAATCCCTTCATGGAGTTTCTTATTCTTTTCAGAAAATCCAAATAAACAATTTCCCATTGAATTTTAAGCCGACTTGTAATAACTTATTTTACGGTCTTTTATTATTTCTTTCAGCTCTTTGTGGTTATATATTATTTTTAATGCGATTATATCGGAATCTTATACCTGATTATACTAATATTATGATAATAAATAAACCCGGATTTGGTATGTTTTTAGAAAAGGTGGAATTTTTTTTGCATTTGTTAAAATGTAATAAAATGACTTTCTTTTTAAATCCACTTAATTAAGAAAAAAATTATTTATTTTCAGTTATAAACTTAATAAATATTTAAACATTATTTAAAAAATATTCCTTTCGGAATTTCAGGATATTTACATATGATTATTTTATGTAAACATACTCAATTTGACTTAAAATTTACGTAGAAATATAAATTTTTTCAATTGTCGGTGTTTATTCATATTGGAAAAATATTTTTTTATTTCTATAAAATAAATTTCGAGTAACAATTTTTATAAAATAATGTAGTTGTTGTAATGTTTTATTTAGTAATGGTACAAACATAACGAGCCTCTACATGCAATTAATGGCGATCCTTTTTTGCAGATTCAGATTATTAATCGAAATCTATTTAATTGTATTCTTTGTTGAGATTTACTGTTACATTAGATTTTTCAATATCAAAATTTTTATTGCAGCAGCATTAAAATTTGATTACTTGTTAATCTGAGTAAAAAAAGAGCTGATTAATCAGTTTAATAATATTTCTCTTTGGTTTGCAAATCTAATATCCCAGAAGATCCAGAAATTAAATAGAGCCACTCGAAATGACAGAATATTCACCTAGTACGTCCTTGCTATCATCGTTTATTATTCTAGAATCGCAACAATCAAATTGGTTTTATTTAGACATTATCGTTTCTTTAATTTTATCCTTTATATAGGAACATATTGATTTCTATGCCATTTAATCTGGTATACTCTGTATGATATATATATCTCAGATATTCATTATTCAGTAAGGTTTGTACTATATTATTTTTAAAGCTTTATCGTGATGAAAAACAGTGTATTTCATTTAGATGTAATGTTTCTCATTTTAAAATAATATTTAAGCACAACACAACCAAAAAGTCTTGAATTATCATACGATTCAAAATATTATTTTTACGTATATATCTTTTGACTTTATAGCAAAAATTGACGAAAAATAATAATAGCAAGTAGAACATTCCAATATGATACTGGTTTATAAAAAAATCACTTCACTAGTGAAATTCATCTACTTTGAAACTACTTCTATATGAAGCCTTAAATAATTTGATGTTAGTGTAGTCATCAAATACATCGATAATTATTATTAACAATTGTAACAGTAATAAGTTGGCCCAAGCTGAGACTCAAACCGGCGACCGTCGGATGCCACTCCGAAGGCCTAACCGCTAGGCGATGAGCGATTAGCCAACCCGTTACTTTACCGTAACATAATATGTTACAACAATTATTTTTTGATTCAAATATTTTTCGCAACAAACCTCCAATATATATTTATAAATCGAAGAGAACTAAAATAAAAAATGTTATAGAGAAAATTGTATCCGATCTTGCCTATATATTTTATTTAGTGGAAATTTTTAATTAAACAAAATCTGAACATATATATTTAGTATATATTTATTCCTTCTTTTGAAAAACGAAATACCAATTGGAATACTCTTTTGATGTTAAGAACGGTATGTATTAATACTAAAATCTGAATTTCTTATCGCAGAATACTTGTAAAAATTTTTATTTACCATATATATCAAAATATTTAAAAGGGTAAAGTAGTATATATCAATAAGATTCATTTTTACGAAGTTCATTCTGTCATGTATTATTTTTGAAAGTAAAATAAGGACAAAATTAAATTTACAATATTGTTTATAAAGCTTTTATACATGTAAAATATTTAGTTTTTAATAGAAAATCAATATTTTTTATTAATATTTTTTTTCTATCTGCTGGGATTTATCTATCACCTTCAAATTAAAAATTACTGTTAATGGAACATCGAACATGTTGCATTTTATTTTTTTGGTTTTTCAGTGGTAATTCCTTTATGAAGGATATAACATGAGAGAATATTTATTTATTTACTAATTCAACTCGATCATCCAATTTAAATTATGAAAACATTTCAGAGAGCTGAACTTTATTTTTATAGATGATAAAATATAAAACGCTTCTATTTGATCGAATTGAAAATAAATTCACTATTATTTAGTTCTACAACGATTTAATACCTGCTTTCATTTCCGAATATAAATTTGTCTTGATGTTTATAGGTAGGATAACTTATATCATAACTTCAGGTTAATTTTATTATGCTGCAATATCTGATAACCAATGATTATGTAATATTTTGTGATCAAAAACAAATATATTAATTTTTCTCTAGAGTGAAGGATTTCTTAAAAATGGTTGTACCACTTTTATGAAAGTAAATAACAAATGAAAGAATTCCATATTAAAGCTATTGTCTATCAGCAAGAGTTTATTTTTGATAATTTGGTAGTTTTTATTTTCAAAGTATGGTGAATTGTTTTATGACAAGCAGTGTGTCACAATCCGGAGTTGACAATAATTCGCATATAAACTTTTCTTCTAGAATAATAAGTGGCAAGAAAGTCTGATCCATCTTCAAATATTCGATGATATGAAACAAAGAACAGCTAATTTTTTCAACCTCTTCATCAGCGGTAAAGCCATAGGCAGATTTTTTGATTGACCTTAAAATTTCTCTGGCACCTATTTTAATAAGCTTATATATTTGGAATTATGCAATTCAGTCAGAATGAATGTATGAGCTTTGTTTTTGTCAGCAAAACAAGTATATAAAAATTTTACTTATATATATTTTATTTAATATTTTGGATTTATGAAGTTTATTTCCACATTTGCCACACTTTAATGAACAATTATTGCAATTGTTGGAATTATCCATTCTCAGTTTCTGCATTACATTCTTAATAAATATATACATATAATTTTGATGATTACCGAAACAGCTACTTTTACTAAGATAAAAACTTCTTATTCAAATTCATAATTTATATTACTCCTGTTCTGGAGAAAAAATAATTGGTAGTTAAGTACTGAAATTCTCTCAGGGGTAAAAGACCCTAGCAAACGACACATGAAAGCGCAAATATTATCATTTGTTCAATTTTCTGACATTGAGTTGCGTCCGTTCGAATTCGATGTTCTAAAAGCCATTTAAAAATATCAAGTTTAGAGATAAAGTATAATAATAAAATAGATATACATGGACCAACAATAGTACATATAATAATTTTTAATATGATATACCCTTTCAAAAAACTTCCGTTAACTAATCTTTAATCAATTAATGGAGGGAATATTTCATATTTCCTAAATTAATGAAAAAGTATATATATATATATATAGATTGATAAAACCGAGGATAAATATTAACAAAATTTATATAATATGTATAAATATAGTCATATTAGTATATATTTCTTAAAAAAAGAATCCTTTTCAAATAATAGAATTGGAACGTTGGGGTGTGTCGGATTTTTGGCGATTTCAAATAATTCTAGTTCAACCTTAAAAGAAGGATCTCTTCTTTGTCGTTATACGCAGTATAATTATTGACTGATGACTATGGCATGTAGGGACGAAAATGTTTGTTTAGTATATCAGAACCTTTAAAAAATATGTTTTTTATTGAACACGTAATTTTTTCCTATAAAAAGTTATATAGTTAATAAAGCTTTTGATAATGTTGACAACATTTGATTCTACTATTTACGAATTATAAACTAATTATTGTACAGTCAACCCATTTACTGATATTTTTTTCATAATTATTTTTTAATTCAAATCAAATTTTATCTTAATATATTTTAATGAATACGCCTAGTAAAGGAATAAAAGTTTAATAGGCTACACTGTTAAATGAATTCAACTGTTTTTTGGTTAAAACAGTACAGATATGTAGTATTTATGGTTTGAAGAATAAGAATTTAAGAAAACTGTAGAGTACCGGTATAGGGCTTTCAAGGCTCTCCAGAAGAAACCCAATGCTGTACCACCTGGGATGGGTTCAGCGTAACAATAGAATGGATATTTCATTATTAAAATCTTACTAAAAATCGAAACGTGCGAGCTGTTTATATTTTTTCCTTGACCACATCGATGGGGTTATGACAATACCATACTCATACAAGTAAATAAAGCTTCATACCAATATTTGATATTTATTAATTTTTAAAGCATATAGTTTTGTCATAATCATTGTCTTTCGATTTAAATTAAAAGATATAACCTACAAATTATCTTAATATAGTATAAAATTTATTGTAAACCGAAATATTTCCTATTTTATCCGCTTTTATTGAGTTATTTTAGTTATTATACTTCAACTCTTTTTAAAATATATTTTAATTATCCAAGTGTCAATTGCGATAGTACACATAATAGTTCTAAAATAATATTCGCTTACATTATTAGCATTTTATGTTACTCGATGACGTTAGGACTGCAATAGGAGAAACTCATGTAGTATATTTTTTTCAGAACGATATATTCTGTAATCAGGATTCATAGAATATATTACTTCTATGATTAATATTTTACTTGAAGGATCAATCTTCCCATTCATTCAAATATTCTTCCTAATGATCCCTACTCACAAATTTTTGAAAAAATTTAAATATAATATTAATCTTTTATTTATTATTACTTAAATGAATTTATTTCCGTTCATAAAATAAAGTTTAATAAAACCATATTAAAATACCATTTTTTACCTTATATCCTGATATGATTTGAAGTATATTGCTGATTCAATTTCAATTTTTCAAATAAATAAAAAATGAAAAGAATTTATCAATCCTAATTTAAGTAATATGATATACATGTTAATTATAGAGTTCGTCCAGAATTCTCCTCCATATAGTACCGTTGTGCAGTCCTTACATAACCCAATTTTTAAAGTAATTAATATTTTTTTTTCAATTATAAGGAATTTATTATTATTTCAATCACATTTCCTATCACGTGATTGGAGTAACTAGATATGAAAATTATAAAGCTTTTAGAAAGGTATTTTATACCTTAAATATTGATTCTTATGTCATTATTTTTATTACCAAAGTAAAATACATTTTAACCCCCCTTTGTTCTTTACCACATTATCTTAACCCTTTTACTTATTTCATATAAACAACAAGATTACTGTGGAATAGTTGCAAAAATTTAAATAATTTATTTTTACTTCTTATAAAAAAATTATTTAATAATATACAAAGCACAGATTCTGATATGCAGAGTAAATTTCCAAATCGTGCTTGAATGATATATGACTGTGCTAAATCAGTTACATTGAACAAAGTGCTCAATTTGATATAATTTTAAAAAACTATAAAACCGCTAATTTATCACTGATGGGGCACTCCAATGAAGACTGAAATCTACCTACCTCCATAACCCTTTGAGGACGGATGGGATTTTAGACAAAAGAATATTTGATTTTCTACTTCTTCGACCGATAATTCGTTTGTAGGTTTAGAACAGTCGCAATTTAATGATTTCCTATCCAAAAAAATCATGAAAATTGTAGCATAATAAATGGAAAAAATTTGTTTACATCTATTTCGATGATATTCCTTGAAATACGGTACAATACAGAGTGCTGGGTGATCAATACATCCCTCACAACAGTAAATAGTCTCTTCCCGTTTTTTTGAAGCACAAAATCTGTAAGTTAGTAATTTTGTTTTTTCAATTTTTTTATTTAAAGTTTTAATTCAAGAAATCTTTCGTGAATAACGATTAAAATGAATAGAAGAAGTGTTAATGTTATCGATTGAACTCGCCTTTATCCGCGAAATGTCATTCTGAGATTGGTTGTCTTTCGTATTCAGAAAAAAATTAACAATTTTCATTCGGAAGTTAAGAAGTTTCATTTTTTTGGTCTGTTAAGAATTGTAAATGGCAAAAGAATTCAGAATAGTATTGTGAATATGGCATGAAAGCCAAATTTTTTGTATCAGATCTTAGTTTAATGTAATAATTGATAATATTCGGATAGTTGATTGGTGTCAACATATCCCATGTTTTTGCGATAATCGCATATTGCACTAGGTATTTGCTGAGTAACTCGACTAGATTTTGTTCTTTCAATCACAAAAACCAGTCTATTTTCCTGACAAGTTTACAAAATTCGATCTAATTTTTTATCAGAGTAGGGTAGAAAGAATCATTTCTGACTGAGATTAGTTTGATATTCACCACGTTGCAATTGGAATGGAATTGAATTTAACGGCAGGCCCCAACGTGTTGATCTAATTGTTCCAGTAGCATCAATCTTCCAATTTTTCGACATATCATCAAATTCACAGATTTATAATAGTTTTCTAAGTATAAATGTTGCCCTTTGTCAAGAAATCTGTTCATCATTTCAATAACTAGCGTATCAATTTTGCTCAAATTTGGTAGCTGACATGACTTTCCAACGTAAATTGATGATTTCAAAGTAACACCAATAGAATCTACTAGTTTGTAGATTTTTGTACCAAATCGTGCTCTTGGTTTTTATATATTGATTAAACGAAAGTCTCCGATT
Source organism: Sphaeromyxa zaharoni (assembly GCA_001455285.1). Lineage (NCBI taxonomy): Eukaryota > Metazoa > Cnidaria > Myxozoa > Bivalvulida > Sphaeromyxidae > Sphaeromyxa > Sphaeromyxa zaharoni. Next base: position 6,847 of record LDMZ01013266.1, read on the forward strand.
AAAAGGAAGAAACGTCTCATTGAGGCACAATTTCAGAATAGGGCTATATTTTGTGTGGAGAATCTCCTCCAGCATCGTAATAAATGGAAAAATTATAGAGTCACGATCTTCATTTTGCTTTCCTTTTATTGAAAATTGTAAGTTATTCCAAATCATCAAAAATCGATCACGATGCATCGTTTCTTTAAATATTTTATGTTCCAATTAATTGCTTCTCGAATAGTAGTCCTTAAGATTCGATAGTTTTGAAACTCTAGAGTATCACAAAACCAATAAATATTTTCATTCCTTTTCCAACGGTTATTTTAGACGCCTGCAGCAATTTTTTATTCGTGTTCTCGCATAAAAATGAAAACACGCTATCAGGAAACAAGTAACTGAAGATATGTTCAACGTTTACATCTTCTCGATTATACATCATTCGTTTAGAATGATTGAATGGGTTTTTTTCAAATGAGTTTCCTCATCTTTAGATATCTCACGCCATTCTTGAATGCTTTCGTTCAATATCAGGTCGTTGTCATTTATATCAATGTTTATCCAGATATATCATTCTTGGGGTTTTTTGGCTTTCTACTTCCTCAATGATGTCAGAAAATAGTCAAATTTAAAATATTTTCTTATGCCTTGATATAAAGGTTGGCTAGATCCCATTCTACTTCTTTTCAAGGGTTGTCTTAATTTTCAGGTCTAAAAAAAAGCATAGTTCCGTACGCAGGCCTGGATATATACGGGCCCGTCTGTAAAAGTTTAAAAATAAAAATACAATCCGGTTTAATAAAATTATCAAAAAGCTCGTATGTTTAATAATAATATTGTCATCTTTTCTTTACGTCTGATTTGAGTATTTAAAACTGGTCCTATCGAGTGTATAATCCACAATTATTATTGCTAAAACTTTGCTTATTATTAATCTATTATATTCATGTTTGAAATAAAGTCAGTCTATAGTGTTACGTACCAAATGATTGACCTTATTTCTCATTTAACTATACTAGTATATGTTTCGTAAAATCTTAGAAAAGTTTAATTATACCAAAAATTCCATCATACATTTTTTTAAATTACTTTCTAAGCATGGAAGGATGATCCAAACTCATTTTGATCATTTTATACATTACAAAAAATATATTTTCAAATAAATAGATTCATAATTTGTTAAAAAATTCCAAATTAATAATACTTATTACTTTTTAAAACTATTTAAAATGGGATTTGAGGTTGTAATTTTATTTATGATGATATTAATGAAGTGATTCGAGCATAAAATTGTTGACATAGCTGATAATAAAAGTACTTATTATTGTCGGCATTTGTATGATTGATACTACACCTTGAAGTTTAAGTGACACAAAGAGTACTTATTTCTCAGGTGTTTTGCGTTGACAAAAATAAGTTCATTTTTTATAAAATAATATTTTTTTATGGTATTGATACGAAATGAATGACTATTCGTTGCATCCATGCGATCGGTCAGCCAAGTGGTGTAACGTTTTAATAAATCTAACAGTTCTAATATATTTGACTATGATTTTAAGAGTTCAAGTTTTTCCATAGTTCCTGTTTATCCAATACCGACTATAAATTTGATAATTTAATAAGCGATAAAAATAATAAACACATGACAACAATCGCCGGTTTTGAATCCGATGGTTTGGGACTCTGTTATTTAGCAATTCCTTAATAATATAGACCCTATAAAATTTAAATTTGATCTATTATTCTATTTATAAATTGTTTTTATAGATATTGTCGTAATCCCTCGGTTATGACCAGGAAGATTTAAGCACGCTATTGAGGGTGTGGACAGAGCCGCCTAGAACATTTTGTCTGGAGTACTTAATTCTATTTTTGCTCTTTATATTCAATGGTTTTTGTGTATAATTACGCGCCACCAGCTGGGCAAAATTCACTGATTAACCGTTATGGTAAGTTCTCCCAAACCCCTTGGGAAATTGCCACAATATATTTTATTTTTACATGTTTATTAGGTCATAGACGTTTCAAATTGTTAATAATATAAATTCTTGGGTAGAAATATTTATAACTCATTCATATGATTGCGTCTATTAAAATTTATTTTAATCATCACTATCACGGCGATTTTGTAATACAATTGAAATAATTATTTTTGGAATTACTACATGAATCCATTGTTATGTTGGATTTATGAGAGTAAAATACGTGCCCATTCGGTTAATGATAATCTCAAAAGAAATAAGGATTTGAGAGTATTTTTGGGACATAGGTTGTCGTTTTTTCGAATCAAAAATTGATGTATTTAAGGTAATATTTCTTATTTCCTAAATAATGTATTTTTTTATGTTTTTTTAAATTTCAATTTTCCTGCTTGATTGATATTAAAATATAAAAATTCGTTATTATTTTATAAAAACAAATAAAAAATTAGTCAATTAATTTTTAGGAGTAAAATATTTACTTAACATGCTATTTTACATGCGCGTCAGATGAATAAATATTGGTTTTAAATAGTAAAATAAAAATTGTCAACTCTTTCGTGGCTATAATTTGTTTTGTTCTGAATGGAGATTGAAATTTTAATGGGATTGCCATTCAATAATCTTTACAAAAGAAATGATATTCATTAAAAGTTTCGTCTCAAATCCTTATCTTTTTTGAAAGTGTTGTTATTCGAATTAAAATATATCCTATTGTAAGAGATCCAATATCATAATGAATTTATGTAAAGATTTCAAAATTTATTATTCAAATTATATCATAAAATGACCGGGATACTCACACTTTTAATAAATTATAATTAACATAATCATATAAACGAGTCATAAATATTTTTTCCTATGTATTTATATTATTAGCAATTTCAAACTTCAATGAACTATTAACCCTTTCACGTCCAGTGTCTGCTAGAGTGAACAACGAATTATTTTGCTCATATATACGTATTTAGTAGTTATTTTAAAAATTTATATTATGGAAATTATTAGATTATTAAATTGTTGATGGGGTGAAACTTTCCATTATTAAAATTAAATTATTTTTAACCCCAAAACTAGCACAACTTTGAAGTATTAGAATCATTAAAAAAATATATTCTTTCAAAAGGTCCTGGAACCTTCGAGTACCCAGGAAATAATTAAGTGCGGAATATCGGCCAACCGGTGTCCGATATTCCCAAAAGGAGGTGGAATGCATAATTATATAAATAGTATAAATATAATAACAATATGCTAGTTCACGTGTTCGGCTCCAGTCTCCTCGTGTCCATTCCGACCGCCCATCCGTAAGTCGTGATTGCGTGAATTTACGACAATATATTGCATATATAAGCTCAAAGATACTATCTGCGATATTTAAAAATTCGAATGTAATAGGATTATAATTAGAGTTTGTATTGGGACGGCTGCGGCGAACGCACGAACTGGCTAGTTTTTGTAATTAGTGAACTCTATATCGAAGTACGAAAAATAAAAAGTTTCAACAGAAATAGACACGCGTTCACTGTTATAACCCGCTTGATTACAGAGCGCAAAAGGATTAGGGAAATTACACAGATTAGAGTAGCACCCTTCAGCATGTATTAATTTTCATAGACGTATTATTAACGGGGGTGAAAATTGGGCTTGTGGTCAAATATCAGCATGAGCGGGAAAGGATCACGATTTGAATATTTTAAAACTACAAAATGATCAGATCATTACAAAGGTAGTTTTTATACCAGATACTGATATTTCAAACCCCGACGTATCTTCTGATGATGACTATATATCAGAAATTTTGAATATTGAGGAAGATTTGTTGGATAGCTCTGATGATTCTCAAGCTGATGTTCTAGACTAAAATTTTAAATGGCCGAAGATAGGGCCCTGGTTAAAATTACCTAATGATGTGAAATTTGAGCAATATTTTGAATTATCAGTTAAATTACCTCTTCCCTATGATTGCTTCTTGGTATTCTTTATTGAACAGCTGCTTGAGTTAATATGCGAAGAGTCAGATATACGCAACACGATGTGCCAAAAGTTTTTTGACAGATTCAACTGAAATCGGGAAGTTTCTTGAAGTGCTAATCTTAATGGGTATTGTCAAGATTCCCAGATATCGTTCTTATTGAAGCAAATCTTTAAATTACACGAAAATATTTGATTCTTTTTCTTGGAATCGCTTCGAACAACTGTTACGATATCTTCACTTCAATAAAAACCAGAACATTACAGTTGAGGGCAATTTCCCAAATTTTGATCGATTTGCGAAAATTAGACCCTTCTTAGAACATTTGCGAACAGCCTGCTTGAGGATAAAATCAGAACGAAGACGTTCTGTTGATGGACAGACGATTTCGTTTAAGAGGAAGTGGAAAATTAAAAAAAAATCTTGCGAAAAAGTTTAACAAACGGGGATTTAAAGTGTTCGCCAAACGCGGCATCAGTTGTTTAGTTTACGATTTACACTTTAAGCATCGAAATCCTTCTGCTGTTGACTATTACTGTGGTTTAGTTTCCGACGATTTTGTCATCAATTTAAGAGAGACTCTTCCAACTTGCCAAACCTTTCTGATGTATTTTGACAATTACTTTAATTCAATTGTCTACAGCTATATTTGAAACATAGAAACATATACTCTACTTGGAATATATGTAGAAATATAATAAAGGATTGTCCTCTTTCTTCACAAAAGATTTTATGGAAAAAATGGTGTGGATGTTTCGAAAATTATCACGATGTACACAATGGTGTTTTGGCTCCATTGTTAGGTTATAATCTACCAATTCGTCACTAGAACCTATAGCTTAATTGAAGAGATTCGATAGAAAACTAAAAAAATTACTTTCAATTCCTGGTTCCGATGTTTTTACCGAATACATCAAAAATATGGGTGGAGAGGATCGATCCGACATGTTGCTGGCTTTGTATGAGTTGATTCATGAAAGTCGTAAATATTGCAAGCGTATATTCTATTGGAGATTGAATACTGCCCTAATCAACTCTTGGCTTATTTACCGCTCAAGTAAAAAAGCAGAATATATCCCTTATAGAGGCACATTAGATTTACTGGCTTTCACCGAATCCTTGGTAAATGATTTGATATACTTTAAAAAAGCCAGCTACGAGAGCGAAGAGTCGTCGTCCTTCTATTTATAACTCTAAACAACCAGTTTCAGGTTATCAACCATAATATAAAAATTACGATTTATCAGAATCCATAAGGTTTGACAGTGTTTGGCACTACTCTGAACCAGTATCTAACAAAAGTAGTTGTCGACTATGTCAACGGAATACCCTATTTGTTTGTAAAAAGTTAATAACCCTGTTGTATAGTGAAAGTTAGAAACTGTTTTTGTATAACACTTTAACTAAAAAGAATATAATAAAAATTACTTTTTAAAAAAATTAATCTTTTTGTTTTTTGTATCATGCACCCAATATTCACGTTAGTAAACAATGCTATTTATGCTCCAAAAGTAATGATAAACTTATCATAAACTTTTTCTATTTCATTGAATTAATAAAGTAAGCACAAACAATATTTTTATGACGAAAAAAATTGGGCATGAAAAGGTTAAACTAGTTTATATAAATATTTATTTATAAAAAGATTGGATGAATAAAATAATAAAACAATTTATTTACTTGCCAATGACACAACCTGGATAATATTATATAATTATATTATGAAAAGATGGATTTTTTTGTAATTGACGTCATAATAAGAGTAAATGAAGAAAAAAAATAATAGGGACAATATAATTTATCTGGTTGTCAACTCAGAATAAATATCCATGAGGATTTGAGCGTACCAAAATTTGTTTTAAATAAGATCAAAGTTTAAAGGCTTTTTAAGTTATGTGCAAACAAAAATCACTTAAAGAAAATTTTAGTTTTAAAAATATTAATAAAAAATTTGAACATGTTAATCATTATGGGATTAAATGTATTGACTTTCCGAATTTAAAAAGAGATTTTTTTATTTATCGGATGTTTTTAAGTTTAAGTGTTGCAAATATTTTGAAAAATTATCTATCTTAACCCCACACTGCCTGCCAAACACCCGGGGAGGCTATGAATGGCGCCTAAACTGACGCGAAAGCGGGCTGGAGGTAAGTACCAACTTTCTGAACCCTCTCCAAAGACATAAGGAGCAGGTAAAGGTATTTTCCTCCATAGCTAAGAAAAAAAATTATCTATCATAATATTTTTTATCACTACAAAAATTTTACAAAGTTCTTATGATATAATATTTTATTATGTAGTTATAAATTTATTGTATTAATTAGGATGAGCAAAATTACTTTAATGAATATTTCTTTATCTAATTTTATAATTTATTAAAAATTAAACATTATTCACGATTTTTAAAATCATAATACCTTCTAATTTTTAATACTAAATATTTAAATTTTATTTAGAAACAATAATATTAATTTTATTCCTAAATTCATTCCCGGAAGGGTTAAAACCGTTATGCCTTTTTTAAAGAGATCAAGATAAACAACTGGAAAAATAAATTTAACCGCAAAATTAGATGTTTATTCATATTTTATTCAGTTATGAATAACATTTTTATATAAAATAAACCAAAGATAATGCAAAATAGATCAACAAATAAAATATGCATATGATACTGAAATTGTTTCACAATTAAGAAAATATTTTTTACTCAGAAAATATAATCGATATTGTTACCACCACTTTTAAGCAATTTTGAGAGGTGGTTGACAAACTATCCATGTCTTTGGTGATATTTTCATTGGTGAGTTACTCTCTATCCTTATATTTCATGCTATAAACCACCAAGAATCAATCAATCTTACTTTCTAGTAAAAATTTTTTTTCAATTTTAAATATGTAAATTTAGTTACATATACATCTGCAAAAATAGGTTTTCATTATGTATTTAAGTTGGTATTACTAGACAAAAAACTCTTATTCAAAACATCTGAATTCCGCAAATTTCACCCATCGTAAGTAATCTTTCAGTTCTGCTACTTAAACTTTCTAATAATCCATGAAATACTCTCCTTATTAGTCATTAAATCTTTCACTATATAAATTTCCTTCTAAAAATGTTTAGAGATATACACTCGTCATTATTGAAAGTAATGGTTACGTTTTATTACTTTAAACTATGGACCTAAAAATTTGGTATAGTTAGGTTATCAGTTGCCTCAATCTTTAATAACGGTATTTTTCTATAATTTGATAATTGAACCCGAAAATTCAAATGATTATTCATCCAAAAATCGTTTAATTAGCGTTATAAACTTAGTCCAAATAATCTATAGAATTTTTCCATGTAAAATATCGTCTGCTCTGTTCTTTATTGTAGCCGTATACTGAATATTTCCTCGGCCACTTTTCAAAAATTTGGGGAAGAGGATAGAAAATATACTTTCTACATATGTTAAGGAACTTAGAGACGTTTAATATTTTTGTTCTATATAATTAATTTTTCACTTATATGTAGATTAAGATATACCAAAAAATTTTATTTCAACTATTCAACAATTACTTCAACAAATATTTTATTAAAAATCTTACAAACTATTTTTCCCAATTAAAAATCTTAAGCTTTTTTAAAATAAAAAAGTTGGAGACGGAAGGGGTGAAAGAATAAATGAAAAGAACTCCCGTCTGGTTTTATCAACTTGTTCAGGACTTAGAGGATGAAAGATTATATCATAGGCGAATAATGTTATGATAAGGCTAAAATTTGTCTATTGATGATTGACATGTATACGAAGAGTTGAAAACTTTTGGATATGTGCATCGTTACAAAAATTTTTGGAGACAAATAACGAGGGCATGGATATTTTGGTTTGACAGAGTGATTTAAAGTAAACGGGAATTACATGGCAATAGAAGTAATGATATTTATAATCCAACGGAGAGACGTACCTACACTATTGCCTATTATTAAGCAAAATTTTAGTGTTGGATCGATTGTATCTTCTAATGAATAAGACATATAACAGAACTTGGGATGATGACTGTGGACTTCAGCATGAAACACTTAAAAATTATAGAAAATACTTTCCTGCAACTAATGTGCTCACATAGAATATTTAGAATGTTTAGCCATCGTTTGATGATTAAATATTGAAGAGCTTGAGAAAGAGATGCTTAAATCTGCAACTATCCAATTTACATGAGTATATGTGGCACAACAATTTCAGAAAAATTATTGATGATAGAGTGCACCGTTTTCTGTAGGTGTTTAGCTATGAACGTTTGTATTAGTATATATTTTTATACATTTCTGTTGTTTGCCAATTTTATAAACTAAAACTAATTTCTCCCATAAAAACTGCATGATTATCAATTTTCCTTTTTTAAAGATTGTGTTGTAATGCCTAGCTTAACAAACGCACTAACCCCCAAAGTGCAAAATGGATTTAACTCCTCGAATTCCTGGTTCAGGGTATATCCATCGGTCAAACGATTTTTAGAAATGATCTATAATGAAGAAACTTAATATACATTCGTAAAACTAATAAATCTGTTTTTATACTATTAAATAAATGGCTTTATTCATCATTCTCTTTTATCTTCAATATACAAATAATTATGAATTATTTCATTCAATCCAAATAATAAATAAAAATCAGACCCCTAAAGTAATAGATAATACAAATAATATTCATTTTTCTTTAAATTATATAGCTCCTAATTTATTTTGCAGGTGTAAACAAAAAATTAAATTTTTTTTTCTTAGCTATGGAGGAAAAAACCTTTACCTGCTCCTTATGTTTTCCGAGGCGGTTCATTAAGATGGGCCTTGCTCCAGCACGCTTTCGCGTCAGGTTAGGCGCTAACCAGAGCTTCCCAGCGCTCTTGGAAGGCAGTGATGGGATTTCACATACTAAAACCACCCCATTACCTACCCTTATACTAGGGGTACGCTACCTTATCAGGCTTTCGTTTTCTGAACAATAAATTAAAATAAAAGTTATCCGGAGTCGAAATCTTGGCTATTTATATTGAGTTTAAGGGGTCTTAGTGCTACTACCTTACTAGCGACATAAAACGGGGAAGATCCATAATCAGAGCCTTACTGCTTTCGCTGCATGTTTCTTTCGTACTCCATAGCAGGATTATAATTTTATCATTAAGTTATTTCATTATTGTGACTATTGGTCAAATAATAGTACATTTGACTGAACTTAGTGTCTTATTTTAATATATTTTAGTGGGCTTCCGAAAGACCTTTAAGGTCTCAAGTAAACCATTTAACACTTGCTCCGAACTGGTGGTGCTTGCTAAGTTAAAGAAGGTAAGTTAGTCTTAAAGATATAGATCCATATAACTAATTCTTGTCAGTTCATATTTTCCAACAAATTTCTCGATGTCGTGAAAATATAAAAATTTTCTAGTTCAAATAATCTAAGTTTTTATATCTATTACTGGAACCATAGAATCGTTACAATAATCAACCTTTTCAAAATCTTCCGATATTAAAAACAATATATTTCAATTGCCATGATCACATTTAAAATAAATAATTAAATATAGGTTACTATTAAATTGCAGGAGTTCCTCGGTTCGAGAAATTTCGGGATCTTATAATCTGAGCGGATTTATTTAAGAAATTTCGATAATACATTTGATAGATGGAAGAAATTTGTTCTAGAATTTTAATTACTATATTTAATTAGTAATTAATTTAAGGGCAGATTTTACTCACCATTTTAAATAACGAAATTGAAACCAATTTACAGTAGAACCTCGCAGTACGAGTGCCCCATTGTACGAGCAATTCGCCTTATGAGCAGCCATTCGTAAAAATTTTTGTCTCGTACGACGAGTAAAAATTCGTAGTACGAGCGATCATCAGTTGCGGCGGTCACTAAGATAAAGAGAATCTAGCTGATGTCGTCGATTTCTAAGAAAAAGCACGGTCTAAGTCAAGCTGGAGCACATAGGCTAGGCGCACTGAGATAGATTGCTCTCCCTCTCACCTTCGAAGCAAGAGGGAGAGCAATCTATGTCTGTGGCTAGACATCTCGAGTATTTGTTCACTTTATTGGAAGAAATTATTCAAAGTACGTCACAGATGACGTTACTACCAACAAAATCGGCTGCCTCTCTTTTATTTTAGTTATTGTTCGCCACCTCGCCCATTCACGTGCTCAATATTCCGCCGTCCTACCACTAAAACCAGCCTGCGCTCACTCAATTCACATGCTCATCCCGCAGCAGTAAGATCCCGAGTGTTTTGAGCTTATAAATTTTCTGTTTCGTCTATTTTTGGATTTATTGTGTTGATTTTTTGTGCTTACCATGGTCCCGAATAAAGTGAGTGATAAATATTTTGTTGCTATGAAGAAAAAGCTTATCACGATCGAAGTGAAGAAAGAAATAATACAAAAACACGAGGCAGGAGTGCGTGTAGTGCACTTGGCAAAGCAATACGACCGAACAACATCGACGATCTGCAAGTGCTCAAAGTGAGGCCAAAAATGCCAAAGTAAGTGAGGATGACAGAAACATTAAAACACCAGAAATTGTTCTACCTGACGTTTCAATGGAGAGAGATTCTCATGAAGGACAATAACCTATTCCCAGCTCCACCGTCTTCCATACGCTTTCATGGTCTCCGTTTTATGTTTAATTGATTAATAAAACATGATTATTTCTTGTATGCACTTTTATTATTCCTATTACATGTACAGTATTGTTTATTTTTTCTAAATGCATTTTTCTGTTTAAAAAATAAACTTACAAACAGACATTTTAAGGATGGAACGGATTATTTATTTCCATATTAATTTCAATGCGAAAAATTGCTTCGTAATACGAGTAAATCGCAATATGAGCTCGGTCTAGGAACGATTTAAACTCGTATTGGGAGGTTCTACTGTATACGTAAAATTCTGGAAGTTTTAACCTAAAAAATTTTTTTAATAACATTTTATCATAGTCTTAATTGATTTTTTAAACTAATAATATATAAATATTTCATTCACTAATTCAAATAATGGTATTATCTTAAGTTATTGTGGTACCCACACCTCGACAAAGGGTGTTCCCATTGAATAAAAGAGTGCAACTCAAAACCGGTGAAGCGGAAAAAGAGTTTATTGGCAATTTTAACTAGGAGTAGATATAATTTATGGTAATTTTATTTAAACACGATATGTATGAATTGATAAAGATAAAAAACGATACCACTAGAACCTAGGAATTGCCATGTTGTAGGTCCAATCAAATATCGATCCCTAATGAAGGTCCTTTTTCACGGTTTTCACCAAGCAAGGTCGATTCATTCGGATCCGCAACGGTTATGTTCCCGAATTGCCTCAACAAATTTTTTTTTCATGAAATATTAAAATTTGATGTTATTAGTCCTTTCCTTAAATTATATAAGTTTGATTATGCTGATAATTTAAATAATGAAAATGTTTTTAATGCAGCAGTAACAAAAATTCTGAATATAAAATTGTGATTTAAATAATTATTTATTAATAAATATATTCGTCAACCCTAAAACCAAACACATTGAGCTATATTAAATTAATTATTGTTTGCATAAATAATCGCAGAAAACAATTGAATTATTGATCACAGGATAATTGTTATAAAGGATTAGAAATAAAATTATAAAAAATATATATGCTTTAATTTTATAATCTAACTTGCTAATATGTGATCATTATTTAAGTGGAAAAAATATCTTTCTATATAACAACAGGATTAATCCAATTCTGTATATTCTGGCCCGGTGAATTGTCAACAGATTTAATATCACAACAATATTTTTAAAAGGATCTAGCACATATAAATGAAATATGATTCGAACTTAAAATTTGGTATCATTGTTATACGTGAAAAATATAAATAATTTACAATATTTAAGAATTCTGTTCCGTGAAAATTTCGATTGGTAAAATATAATGATTTCATGCATTGATTTACTTTATCGTCTTTTTAGTACTAATAATCAACAGGTAAAAATAGTTCTTATAATTTAATTTGAATTTTTATGTTTTTATAATCAAGATGATGACGAACTGTATAAATACCATTCTAGCACAACTGTTTTCATTAGTATTAAGGTTAGTCATAAAATTCTATTTAATTGCGTGAATTATGTTAGTTTATGTTATTCGGAAATATGTGATATTTTAATATTCTGAATAATTTTTAATATTAATCTAGCAAAAGTTTTAAATTTTTTAACAATTTATGCCTATAATAAAATACGATCCGAATTCAAAATTATTTACACTTGAAAATTGTTATTTGTTAGGCGATACTTTTTATTGAAACTAAATTTGGTATCTGAAAAAGACGAATTATTTTCGATATTTTAACGCTTTGGTTTTCCTAATTGTTTTTTGGATAACGTAATTAATAATTTTTTGTACCTTTGACTAAATTCTTTGTGAAATATATTTTATGATCTTTGGTATTTTCTCGAAAAATATGGGGCCAAAATTACAATCTTCCTTTTTGTCAAGAAAATTTGTGACCTTTTATATCATTGTATTAGCGGTTGTATGTGAATAAATGAATTATTATTAACAAGATCATTTTTTTAAAAATATTTTTTGTGAAAAGAAAGAATTGATTAAGTATTTCTTGTGTAATTACTTGATTTGTGGCATATATTACTAATTGTATGTTTAAATATTCATTATCTAACTATGAATTCACAAATCGACCAAATAATATTGTCACGTGGGTTATTCTAATATAATACACAAAGATAATTATTTCTTCCTATTTTTAAATGTATATTAACACAAACTATTTACCATCATATCGAATTTTATGTCTGAATAGTATTATTTTTTTAATTATATAAGATTAATGAGATATCTTGCATTTTTTTACAGGTTTCTTGTCATCAAAGACTCAAATTTTTACACAATCATTTAGGCGAAGTGTTTAGCACATGTTTGACTGAACATTGTATAATTTTGCCATAACAGAGCTTGTGGTAGAGATGACCACAATTATCATATTGCTGTTTTTTTCAAAGGCCATGCAGGTCATAGATATATAACCGTTGCTGGACGAAGTGTGCAAATTTGGTCGGAAAAGCACTAAGTAGGTGAGTGAAATTTTTGTATTCCAAAATATCTACAATAACTTCCATTAGAATCAGTATAATACATTCAAAATTCATACTGTATAAAAAATATTTTTAGCTCGTTTACAAGATGCTGAAAAAATTTCTTAATGTATTTTAACTAGAATAATAATAGTAACTGTTGAATGTTTGTCAAATACCTCTGAAAAATTGACGTACATTTTCCGATTTTATAAAAATTTTGTTAATGTAATAATTCGTGTTTTATACATTTTATATTGTTCAAATATATTGTACAGTTTCTGTATGGAGCCTTAGAGGCCTTCCAGAAAAAACTCAGCGCTGAGCCACGCGGAGTAGGCTCAACGTATTTAAAAAAAGGGTAGCTATCCATTAGGCTTCAAAACTACCGTAATAATTATCTAATTAATTACTAGATGTGTCCCTTATCTCCCCTATCCGATCCGCGCCATGCTTTACGACAATATGTAACTTGAAAATTTAAATCGCTTGACATTATAAGGATATATTGAGGGTATTTAATATTTAAGGCTAAACTAATTCAGATTAAATATTTTTTGTTAAAAATTTTACTCTACTCTATGATTAAATATTCTGAAAAAATATTTCTAAATATAGAGACCTATTATTGAAATGGAAATTGAATTATTCAAAACAAGAAAGATTTGCTGAGAGGTAAAAAATTATTAAATTAATCAAACGACATTTAGAATATCAGCAGCATATAATTTAAATTAAAGTAATAAAATGAATTTTTCATGCTTGCAACGCGTAGTTTTGGTAATTTTTTTAATTTAATAAAAAATTTTAATGTATAATTCTCTTAAAGAACAACTTACTTAAATATCTGAAGCGAAAAAACATATATATATATGCACTTTTTCCGAAACAGATTAATCATGGAGGATAAACGAAGTTAATAAGGCTATTTATATCATTTTTCTAAGCAAGTACATGAATCGTTTGCCATAAAAGAACAGAAACGGGATATAAAAAATTTAATAAAAGATATGCTGAGATGCACATTCTATTCCAAAATGAAATTAATTAATAATATTGTGGTAATATCTCTGATAATTTCGACTAAGTATAAAACGAGTATGCGAGCCATCGGCGGGCGGTCTAATTTTTTTTACACTATAGTTAGTTGCGTATTCGTACCATTATTTATATATGCAAAGTCTCTTTAACTACACGCCCAGCGTAGAGGGTCAGTCCTACGTTAACTACTTCCTATCCACCTCCTAGGGGTCATGGAAGAAAACGAAAATATGTTAATTATTTTTCTGGAAATAACCTTGCTCGCAATTTTCTATTATGTACAATAAGGGGATCTGGATTGATAGCTCATAGTCGGATATCACTTTTGTATTCGAAGCATGTTTAATATAGAT
>LDMZ01013275.1:0-11658 GCA_001455285.1 Sphaeromyxa zaharoni
AATAATGCGTTAAACTAATAATTACACTGTTAAGACCAATCAAATCAAGGCCCGCATTCGTGAATGTTCGGGAGATATAAAAGAGTATGCGGCGGACTTTTTTAATTATCATATATTATATTATTTATTTATATATTTAATGTATTCCTTTTTAAGCACAACATACATATCTAAATTAACTCTATAAAGCGTGATATTTATAGAATGGTTTGGGGAAGAATTTTCTTATAACTGCAGAATGATCCGATAATGGTTGCTTCAGCCGCCGGTGCTAACGCCATTAATCAAAACGCGACTAGGTGCAAACTACTACGACTGGTATAATACATCTTATAATGACGTAATTTAATTTTTGATTTCTTGAAATATGTAATATAAAATTACTGATTAATGTATTTAGGTGTCATTGTAATTTGAAAAATTCCTAAATCTCTCTGTTTTCATTTTCCTCTATCCCCGAGGCTATAACTATATTTTTAGTAGTAATATAGTTTTTTGTATATCTGTTACAAAAAAATTATGCATTTCATTAAACATTTGAAAAATGTTTTCGACCACATATTCAAATTAAAATGATGATACTATAACAAAAACATTAGCTTTTTCAAAGTTCTTGGAACTCCCAAATAGATTTTATTTCATGTCTTTTATTAAGAATTTCTTGATACATCAAATTTTGACAAAGATTTGAACGTATAGTGGTGGATAGAAAAATATGCACTTTCCCGGCGTTCTCAACAAAAAGACCTAGGTGCATTTGAATTACAGTTCCTGAAGATTCAGAACTTCAACAACTACAATAATTTGCTTATTTTTGGCATAATTAGCCGAACCAAAAACTATACAATAAAAATTTATATAAAATTTCTGCTAATTTTATGTGTAACTATAAAAGGTATGTTAAATTTTCCCTGAACCTGAGACCAATATCAAAAACTTTATAACAAAAAAAGCGTTTTGTTTTTTGTTAGAATTTCATATCCTAAAAAGGCATCATACTATGTTATCTTCGATTAATTTAAGTAATTTTTGAATTCATTATTGATTGTTAAAGGTAAATTTGTTACTCGTTCCAATCCATGAAATATAATATGGATTTTCTATTTTTTGTATTTTGATAAATTTAGGTAAATACTATTGCTTATATAAATGTATTCAAGTTAGCTCTATATTATAAACACGGATTAGTTAGCAAGATGCGGATAGATATAAATTATTTAACAATCTAATATTTTCTTTGGGCGATCCTCTCTCCACAAATCTTTCATCCTCTTCTTGATACCCCGTATTATTTTTCCAACGAATAAGCAGATACGGCATATATATTGATTGGATTTTTCAGACTAAGTTCAGAAACTTAGGAACCCTCTTAATATCAATATAGATCTGTGCCTCTGCTAGAAAATCTCAAAGATCTTATTTAAACCAAGATTTTAAATTTGAAAGTGCTGCATCGATACATTGCTCCAATATTTTTGTTTTAAAGAAAAACACAATCTTTGTCAGATAACCTCAATTGCCCTGATTCTAATAAAACCTTAAATTCAAGAGTAAAATTTATTATTTTCTCATCTTGCCCTAACACATCCGATAACAATCTAAAATAATAAGATTCGAACAGTAACGCTTTCTTGAAATAAATAATTTTTTTATCCTCTACAAACTTTGTGGTATCTCTAGGTTTCATAACTATCATTTCTTACCTCAAATAATCAGGACTCAGCAGTTGTAAATTATAGCATAATAAACCTTAGATCGTCCGGTTCTTGGATATTCCCAAAATGTTCAATATTATCATTTTTAAGATTTTTATTTGCATTAAATGTAAATTTTTCAATTAACTAAACTCCTGTTGCCAATATAATGAAGGCGATAATTCATATATCGCCGCTACCGCCGACTATATCTATTTTTATAGTATAACAGTTTTTCTACAGTTATTTTGAGCTTTCATTTTAAAACAGTTACTGGTTCATTTGTAACAGTGATAAGTTGGCCCAAGCCGAGACTCGAACCCGCGACCTTCAGATGCCAGTCCGAAAGCCTAACCACTAGGCCATGAGCGATTAGCCAGCCTGTTACATAAACGTAACATATGTTACACATTTTATTAAAATTTAATGTTTATTGTCATATTTTTGGTTAATAATGAAAGCACAGTAACTTTTTCTGTTTAAATATTTATAGTTATAAATTTCATTGTAGCTGCATTCAAAATATGTTTGTAATTTAGATTATAGTTTTTTTATATTTTTAATCAATAAAAACTCAAAAATATATTTTTATTTTATCATTTACTTCGTGGGCCAAATATATTACAAGAACTAAAGACTAAAAATTATTCAACATCTTTTTACGAACAAATATTAATATTTAATAAAAATAATGTTCTCGGTGTTGATTGATTTGTCTTAAGTGTTGTAAATAAATACCTTATCGTGTAAACTTTCATTTTACAATAAATATTAGATTATCTACTACTACACTTTTACAGTATAAGTTTCATAAATTTTAAAGAATTGAGCAATTAAATAAGAACCATAATGTTTCTTGAATGACTTTACTGTAGAAATCGAATAATATATAAAAATTGATGCATATGATATAATTTTAATGTCAAAATGTAAAAAAATATATTTGGTATATTTTTAGCATATAATTTTAGAATAGTATAAAATAGTACTCCTTCTTCCAAATTTAGATTAACAGATTTTGTTCCCTTAAGCGGTATGATAGCAAAACATATTTTTCTATGATTCTAAGCAGGAATATTTAATACAACTTCATATAAGCAGATTTAGTCAACATTCCCACTTTTTTAAAAATGATTTTATAAAAAGAAACCTCGATTTATTTAATTAATATTAAAATTTAACATTTTAACGAATCATAAAAGAATATTCATATGAACATACATAAAAATCTTAGTTTTTAGATTTTTGCAAAGCAGAAAAATCGATTCATTGCATTAGAAATACATATTATTGCAGAGGGAAAGATCTAACTTAAAGATAAATATTTTTATTACCTTTCTAAATGAAAATGAAGATAAATTTATAATTAATCTTTGATCATTGGTTAAAAATAAAAAATTAGAAGCTAAATCCGTGTTAGAAAAATATGACAGTTATTTCTTATTTTTAATTTCATAATTCTCGATTCAATCATGGATCATTTCATTATTAACTTTTTTTGCCAGTTATTTTAGCTACGGAACCTACAGAAAGAACCTAACTCTATTAAGGGATCATGTTTAATGAATTCTATAATTTTAACATATTTAGACCAAAAACTTTCGTATTATTTCTTAACAGCAACACCTAGTTTTATCTATATATTATAAATTTGTTTTATAATTTATGGAAAAGCCAATTTTATTGCGACGGGGACGCCATACATTCTGTTTAATTGATGTATATTACGAAAATTACGTAATAACAACCGTTCAATTTCAGTAACGATACCGAAATTTTTTTAAGGTTTATTAGGCCGCAATTTAAAATTTTTTATTTTTATCCACCATTTTTTTGTTTTGAATAAATAAAGATAAAATATTTACTCTATCATACAATTAAATCATAATCATAAATAATATTTTTCTCATTATCATATCTGAGATTACAAAAATCAACTTGCAAATTAGTATTAATACATAATATCTGATTTTTAATTTTGGATCCACTTTAAGTTGGTAAAATAATAAATAATTATTTCAATTAGCTTTGAAATTTTTCCCAATAAATTTTACCATTACTTCAGCTAGCGTGTATCACAATGAGGGGGGATTTGCTTGAATGTTACCTAAATCCTTTTAACACAAAATCATCAGATCTGAACGTTTCCGATGTCTGATTAAGGCGATTAAATTATAAAAACACGTTCCTTGAACGTAAAGTTAAATATTAAAACTTTAATTTTTTTTTATAAAAATGCTGCGAATATCTATAAAAACTCTCCCGAAATAAAGATTTCATATAATATATTCTAATTTTTTGAATGTATTTATAAACTATATTATAAACCGTGTAACGAATGATTTTATAATCAATTAAAATCAACATAAAACGTTATAAATTTATAATTTAACGCTCATATTGACTATTATTTTACAATATATTATTCAATGATCCAGATAAACATCAAAATAAACTCTGTTTAAAAAATATTTACAGTATGAACAAAATAAAAGATAGATTATATTTCATTTTATACATTGTTAAGATACAAGCGACAAAATATCGGTTGATCTAATCTATCCCTCTACTGCCTTGGTCTTTTCCTTACAAGGGTCTCTTTGTTCCTTTCCGATTCATTTTGGTAAATTAGAGCGGGAAAATTATGAAATCACCTCAATTGTTTTATTAATAAATTAGAGTCAAAAGATTTAATCCAGACTTAATTCTAGAAAAATATATTTTAAGCTTTTTATTACAGATTTTAGAGGATGTGTAATGCCGATGCAGTTGTTTTCTTGGATTTAGACATTAAAAAATACTTTAGTGATAGTTAATACCGTCCACAAATATTCATTAATTGTTTGTAAGCAAATAGAAACAGAAAGAAGCGGACTTTTATTATTGTACGATTAATATTAATACGGAAAGATTATTTCTACTTGAAAAGATAATTGTGACGCATAACCAATCTAAAAAATTAAAATTATGACGTTTAACATGCATAGTTATGTAGTATAATTGAAAGTAATAAAAAACGTGAGAGTTTTATTTTAACAAAATTAGAGTGCTAAAGTAATAAAAAGGCCTTTCTTACTAATTCTTGCTAGGATTTTTGAAAGTTTCTGATTCTAATATTTTTTATAATAATTTATTTAGTTAAGTAATCTACTGATGGAAAATCAATTAATATTTTTTATGCCAGAAATGTTGAATATTTTCCTTATATTTTTTGAAAACTGATATCTTATTTAATTTTTAATAATATTAAGATATTTAAATCTAATTACATAAAGTTAGTGTTAGGAAGTTTTTTTTAAGTCTATAATTATATAATTCCCTTAAACCGTTTTAATTAATTTCTTTATAAATATAATACTCAAATTTGAGAATTGACATTCCATATTTTCCCAATAATGTGTGCCACCCATTAAATCCTGATGTGTTCCATAAATGTCCGTAGAACGAATTACTCGGCGTGGCGTAAATGTTAACTTGAAGTAACAGAAGTTTTTTTAAAGAAGGTTCATACATTTTAGTTTAATTAATTTGAATCTTTAAATAATGTTATTAAAACAAAGGCTAAAAACGTGCAATATCACTGAAAGTATTTTTGGCATATATCGCTGCATGCCCTAAGCTGCGAGTAATTGGCCGCCTTTTATCTTTAAGCGTTATCTTAAATCTTTGACTGCATAGATTGTACCTGTGATATTTTATATCATCTATCTAAGAAATCATGGCTTACAGACAAATGCTTTATCAGGGCGATCCAAGAGTCACGCAAGCCCTTCAGGAATTGATTATAGAGCAGCAATTGCAAATGCCAACTCGTCAGAATGGGATAGTTTATGTACCCCATGGGAGTGATTTTGATTCTAGATTTTTGACTAATGGGAACCAAGGTCAGGTCTACCAACTTGGGACTCCTGGCCTTGAACAGCATGGTCAACCAAACGTTATCTACCCACCAAACCCCGTCTTTATATCTTCGTCCGAGGAGATGACTGCGAATAATATTCGCTTTAATAATACTGGTCAATCGGGTATGTGTATAGAACCTCAGCATGATACACCACATTTCTTCACAAGTCAGCAGACTTGTACAAACCCTGGCAGGATTACAGCACCCTTACATACAAATATCGGCAGCAATAACTTTTTAGTCTCTCCGAATATTGGTCCCCCTGGGGTCTACATGACTCCCTCTACCTCTCAACCTGGTAGAATTTATCCACCTAATCTGAGTAACTCTCCTGAACCCACTATTATTTTTAATGAACCTAAATCAAATCAAAGCACACAAGTATTTTTTTTATAAATTCTTATCTTAATTGATATTTTATAAGCTATTAGTCTTTATTTTATCTAAATCAATGGATAATTAAGTTTTGATCAATTGTTTTTTATATCCTTATAAAATTCTAGACACCTAGCAGAGCTGGATCATTTATTAATGAAATAGAAACAAATAAAGATGCCTTAGTTGGAGTATTTTATTTTCGTAGTTTTGTTTTATTGCTAAAGGATGAAGTAAAGGCCAAAAAATCTTCAGGAAGGAAGGAAACTCATAATCAAATAGAGAAAAGATATAGAATGCAAATTAATAAGGGTTTTTTTGAATTGCAGAAAATTCTATTTGATAACAACGGGGACAGGGATTCATTTAACCAAACAAAATCGGTTGTTCTCCGAACAGCACTTGATACTATCATTCGACTAAGGAAGGAAGTCGAGATGTTAAGGATTGAAAACAACCAGCTTAAGTCCACTTACAGAGACTATAGTGTACATGGAGGACTACCAGTTAGCTATAGCTACGTCCATCCAGTTCCCCTTGCTCAATACACCCAAAGGCCTTCTAACTTCTCCTTTAGTTGGATTATGATGATGCTCATCGGGTTAATATCATTTGTATCAGCTCACGGTATTGATATGATCGGACTTGTTCTATATGTTTACAGGTTTTTTACAAGAAAGTGCTATCGGTATAGGAACTATCTTTCATAACTATTACTATAATATAATGGGTTTACTTTGTGTCTTTGGTTGGGTTTATCTGAACTGGAGGAGCAATGAACCTCCCTTACCTACGTTAAAGATGATTTATTCTGGTTCTAAAACAATGTTTTTTGAATGCATAAAACAGGTGATATTGTCCAGTTTTCCTATTAAGATTCAATAGTACGATCCTCACAGCGCGTGTCATCACATATCAACTTGTCTAAAACTCGCTAACTTTATTATCCCAACCACATATTTACAATATCTTATTTTATTGCTCTATGTATATCCCATGGTGATGATCAAGTTGAGCTGTCCAAATTTTTCAAAGGTTTTAGCCTCGCTGTTCCCCTTTTCCTTTAGAAGAAACGAAATAGTTTTGGTCGATGAAACGGTTTATTGCATTTCCTTGTTGTTGGATACTCTGTCAACCTGTTTTATTCTGTTATAATTAGATTATTTGGAAAGGTAACGTTCATGGATTCTCAGATAACTGCTTTGGAATTGTTATTACGGCGTTAAATTATTATTTTAACCATGATGGAGAAATATCTGTAGATAACCAACAACGGATTCTTACTCGATGCGCCTCATTTATGGGGAAAAGATGTCCCTTTCTTGGAGTTTAGAATTATTATTCATCTGTAGCGTTTAGATCCAAATCATGAATTATTTTTCTGAAAGGTTTTTGGGAAAGAATTCTATAATTCATCAGAAATTGGTGACGGATGACGATCTAATGAAATTTTGGGGGTCATCAAGGAACGTAATCATAAATTATACCAAAAGTTCTCTTGGTTTTGTTCTGACACCGTTTGACTTTTGTAAGTCCGCATTGTATTTTAAATTTAGATTTCAGTTCCCTCATTTGTTTTTTATGTTTATAATTCGTTTAATTAGAATAACTATCTTTTTCTATCTCGAAAATAACCTGTAAAAGATTAATAATATTTAATAACTTGATTTTGTCATGATAAAATACCATAGCTTAGTTTTTAACATATCTAAACCCTTCTTACGTCCAGAATATAATATTTATGGGTTTTCGATTGGATTTTTGATAAATATGATTCATCTTAGCAATACTATTAAAGTGGTTTCAACTGCTGATTAAAAGGTTAATTATTTTTCAAATGGTTTTTATGTTTGTTTGGTGTGATAAATCTAAAAAATATTTTTTAAAAGTAAAAAAAACTAGAACAGTTATAGAGGTTTTAGGATTTTGTGAAAAAATAACATTTTTTCATAAGTATCCCGATGATTCATTTTAAAGCATAGTGCGTACCTTGAAGCACTGATTTGGTTCATATTTTGACTGAGATCCTAGGATAAATTGCACTTTGTTAACTTTTATATGAAATTTTATTTAAATGTACGAAATCAAAATAGGAATTATTGAAAATCATTCCAATGCTTTACTCTACATGTGTTGAAATGTGTGAACCCCTTGAACTCAATAATAGGTTTACTGAGACGTGTGATTTACGAACTATTCATAGGCTGCATCATAAAATTTCCTAATTTTATGTAGCAATGTATATGAAATTTGAGTTTTTACAAAATTTATGTTAGGTTTTGAACGATGATTTACTGTTGCAAGGTGTCATGTAACCGAGAGGTTAAATAACTGAGCTGCTTTGTAAAATATGAATCCTTATTTTTTTATTTACTTTTAAATTTCAAAAAGTATATGAAAATTTTGTTTTTAAAAGGAATTTATCTGATAAATATTTTATAAATTTTTAATATGATTTAGATAACTTTGAGAAGAGATTTGCTGTTTATGTTATAGAAAAAGCTTTTACCGATTATATAAACTTCCTTTGGAGTGTTCGTTCTGAAATTACCCAGCGTAAAAATAGAAATGACTTTGCAATTGATGTTCATGAAAAGCAAAAGCGATTCATCGCAGTCATTGACAATTTTGGGCCATCCTTGTCTGAGAGCAACGAAAGAAATGATGAAATTCTTTTAACGATTAAGAATTTTTCAATCCTCTACACTCCATGGGTTACAAAAGTTTCTATGGTGAAGGAGGTTGAACTCTCTATGTATAAACCCGAGCATCTGTATGATTTCAAAGGTTTAATCAGTTTGATCCTACGAGCCAAAGACATCCTTATTGACTCGAGAAAAGGATACGATGTTTGGACGCCAAGTGTCATTTCTGATTTCTCTAAAGAGTTTTACACTATCCAAAGTTCTTTCGATGATCACTCAGAAGTAGCTAAAGTTAATTACTTAATTTGGCATGCTATTATTTTTAGACCATTTTTTGTATATGTAGCGACATATCTTTACAAATAAGGGACGAAGCTATTCCATATATTTTTATTTCCAAGTGTGTTGGGGAGGCCGATATAATTGAGGACTTTTCAAAGGATTCTACAATGATGATGAAATATGGTGGTAATAATCCTTCATTAAAAAATAGGGTATGTTTTAAATGCCTCAATAATCAAAATCAGATATTACATTATAAACAAAAAAAAATGGAAAAATATAAATGCAACCCTATAGAATGCTTTGATTTCACTTGAAGCATTTTATAATTAGTATATTTTTAGTTATATACATATATTATTCCCTTTGTTAACTAATAAAATCTTTTTTTGTATATTTTAGCCATTTTATTCCACCTATATAATAGTTGCAATCTTTTTTAATTGCTCATATAGACTGATCAGGTAATTAAAACAAATAATATTGGAGTTTCAACAAAACATAAAGCGAAATGTCACATGCCACATCAATAATTATACATTTTTCAGTTGGACTATATGCAATTGAATTTATGAGTTGTGCCTATCCCCATTGGAATGATCACTAAGATGATGTGGCCCCGACGAATATATTTCTATCATTCATACCCTATTTCTACATCTTGTGCAATTAGTAGAATGGGTGTAACATGTATTAAAATCCGAGCTATATAATATATTTAAATTTACTTGTCCTTACCTTTTAGTGTGGTGAAAACTTTTGTGCATATATAGAGGGGGAATCCGAGTTACCATGTTTTAATTTAAACCAAAGGCAATAATCTATATGTTAACAAAGTTTTGCAAATTGAAATTTATTTCTTGAATGATAAAATGCATCTTATTGATATTTGAAAAATTTTTATAAGCTGAAAACCACATACGGTTACGGCAGCGCCTAAGATATTTTTTAATTTTTAATGATGTATTTAAATTACAGGTTATCGTAGAAACTCTGTTTGGAAAATATTTTACTGACATTCAGCTACATTATAGTGTAAGTGCAGGTTAATAAATCAATTAAGATTTTTAATTAAGAATTGATTATGCAAAGTAAATTGAGGCATCATTTTTATCTTAAAATTGTTACTGATGATGATAGTATAATTTATATAGAAAAATATTTTAATCTCTACTAGATTTTTTTGATGAAAAACACGTTAACCATATGCACGTGTGGAGCGCATATGGTTTATCCTTTGCTTTTAGATCATTTCAGCAGATTATTTAAAAGTATTATTCCACGATTTAAAGCAATATGGATTATTTTTCAAAAGCTGAGGTTTCGATTAGAAAATGTAATCAAGTCTTGTCCATTCCTTGGTCCTGAATTTTATGTAGTAATTAGTTGTTTATTTTAATACCTTGATATCCGTGCAATATTTTTATTTCAATGCTTGATCGCTTCTCTAAAATATGTCAAATAAATTGGAAAACTACTTAAAACAATGTGAGTCAGTTGTTACGTAAACATTCATACGATAAAGCTAAGCTACTCAATTTATAGAGCTATCTTATTAAGAATTCTTAAATGTTTTCCCAATCTAACTTAATACTTTCGAATAATAAAATGTTTAATTTCAAAATAAAAATAATATTTTTTTCTTTTAAAACATAATTCTGGACTTAATTAAGTTATAATTTTTTTTAATATCTTTTAATGAAATATATTGGAAATAAAAACTATTCAAAGCAAGCAGTGAGGTTAATACCCTAATATTTGTTGTTAATCGTATAGATTTTTATTTTTATTAAGTAAATTTTTAAAGATTATTTCATGAAAGAAAATTAAATTTGAGCTCTTATATTTTGGGTCATAATATTAACAGAAAATTTATTTTGTGCAGTTTGAAAGATTTAACTAACCCTCTATATGTCATTAAATTTTCAAATGTATCTTTAAAGACTGTAAACAAAATTTTCAGAAGCATCACACCTAATCTATTCAAACACGTTTTATTTCATTCAATATGTATTACTTATTTCCTCCTTATATACTTTTAACTCAGCTAACTGGAAAAGATTCCTAATATAATTTAAAATTCCAAGATAAGGCTTACAAAAATGAAAGTAAATCAATATGCATAAAAAATATTCGGTAAATAATTTTTGTGGCTAATCTTTCTCAAGGAATATCATAAAATGTATCCAACATAATCACTGAGATTTGCATTTTTTTAAGTTTAACATTCCTTAATTTTTAAAATAGTTTGCTGTCTCATCATGTAATTTGTTGTTATGAATAATCTACTTTGCCTTAACCGAAACTAAATTTTGCTGAATATTATTAATTTACATGTTCAATATTAGGGGATGGTCTCAATTCCGTATGGAAGACATATTATGAAAAATGTTTACAGCATTGTTCGATAAACATATTTAGCTTAATTATTTGCAATTTATCTGCACATATTTTACGAATATAATGAAATCATATAATCTGACGATAAAATTAATAATTCAATTATTTACAGGTAGAAAAATCAAGGTAACATTCTATTAAGGCAAAATAATATTAGAAAGATGATTTTTTCATGTTATGTTATTAAGTAGTAACTTAAAATACAAATCAACATTTAGAACCGTTAAAACATTTTAAGCTAAATTTTGTTTTAGATATCTAGTTTGCAAATTTCTAATACATTAATTACAGAGCTATTTTAGGTTGTCAAAATATAAACGTCGTTAATATAATTCTGGAATTTTTTTAAATATATATA
>LDMZ01013276.1:0-11657 GCA_001455285.1 Sphaeromyxa zaharoni
AATAATGCGTTAAACTAATAATTACACTGTTAAGACCAATCAAATCAAGGCCCGCATTCGTGAATGTTCGGGAGATATAAAAGAGTATGCGGCGGACTTTTTTAATTATCATATATTATATTATTTATTTATATATTTAATGTATTCCTTTTTAAGCACAACATACATATCTAAATTAACTCTATAAAGCGTGATATTTATAGAATGGTTTGGGGAAGAATTTTCTTATAACTGCAGAATGATCCGATAATGGTTGCTTCAGCCGCCGGTGCTAACGCCATTAATCAAAACGCGACTAGGTGCAAACTACTACGACTGGTATAATACATCTTATAATGACGTAATTTAATTTTTGATTTCTTGAAATATGTAATATAAAATTACTGATTAATGTATTTAGGTGTCATTGTAATTTGAAAAATTCCTAAATCTCTCTGTTTTCATTTTCCTCTATCCCCGAGGCTATAACTATATTTTTAGTAGTAATATAGTTTTTTGTATATCTGTTACAAAAAAATTATGCATTTCATTAAACATTTGAAAAATGTTTTCGACCACATATTCAAATTAAAATGATGATACTATAACAAAAACATTAGCTTTTTCAAAGTTCTTAGAATTCCAAATAGATTTTATTTTAAGTCTTTTATTAAGAATTTCTTGGTACATCAAATTTTGACAAAGATTTTAACGTATAGTGGTGGATAGAAAAATATGCAGTTTCCCGGCGTTCTCAACAAAGAGACCTAGGTGCATTTGAATTACAGTTCCTGAAGATTCAGAACTTCAACAACTACAATAATTTGCTTATTTTTGGCATAATTAGCCGAACCAAAAACTATACAATAAAAATTTATATAAAATTTCTGCTAATTTTATGTGTAACTATAAAAGGTATGTTAAATTTTCCCTGAACCTGAGACCAATATCAAAAACTTTATAACAAAAAAAGCGTTTTGTTTTTTGTTAGAATTTCATATCCTAAAAAGGCATCATACTATGTTATCTTCGATTAATTTAAGTAATTTTTGAATTCATTATTGATTGTTAAAGGTAAATTTGTTACTCGTTCCAATCCATGAAATATAATATGGATTTTCTATTTTTTGTATTTTGATAAATTTAGGTAAATACTATTGCTTATATAAATGTATTCAAGTTAGCTCTATATTATAAACACGGATTAGTTAGCAAGATGCGGATAGATATAAATTATTTAACAATCTAATATTTTCTTTGGGCGATCCTCTCTCCACAAATCTTTCATCCTCTTCTTGATACCCCGTATTATTTTTCCAACGAATAAGCAGATACGGCATATATATTGATTGGATTTTTCAGACTAAGTTCAGAAACTTAGGAACCCTCTTAATATCAATATAGATCTGTGCCTCTGCTAGAAAATCTCAAAGATCTTATTTAAACCAAGATTTTAAATTTGAAAGTGCTGCATCGATACATTGCTCCAATATTTTTGTTTTAAAGAAAAACACAATCTTTGTCAGATAACCTCAATTGCCCTGATTCTAATAAAACCTTAAATTCAAGAGTAAAATTTATTATTTTCTCATCTTGCCCTAACACATCCGATAACAATCTAAAATAATAAGATTCGAACAGTAACGCTTTCTTGAAATAAATAATTTTTTTATCCTCTACAAACTTTGTGGTATCTCTAGGTTTCATAACTATCATTTCTTACCTCAAATAATCAGGACTCAGCAGTTGTAAATTATAGCATAATAAACCTTAGATCGTCCGGTTCTTGGATATTCCCAAAATGTTCAATATTATCATTTTTAAGATTTTTATTTGCATTAAATGTAAATTTTTCAATTAACTAAACTCCTGTTGCCAATATAATGAAGGCGATAATTCATATATCGCCGCTACCGCCGACTATATCTATTTTTATAGTATAACAGTTTTTCTACAGTTATTTTGAGCTTTCATTTTAAAACAGTTACTGGTTCATTTGTAACAGTGATAAGTTGGCCCAAGCCGAGACTCGAACCCGCGACCTTCAGATGCCAGTCCGAAAGCCTAACCACTAGGCCATGAGCGATTAGCCAGCCTGTTACATAAACGTAACATATGTTACACATTTTATTAAAATTTAATGTTTATTGTCATATTTTTGGTTAATAATGAAAGCACAGTAACTTTTTCTGTTTAAATATTTATAGTTATAAATTTCATTGTAGCTGCATTCAAAATATGTTTGTAATTTAGATTATAGTTTTTTTATATTTTTAATCAATAAAAACTCAAAAATATATTTTTATTTTATCATTTACTTCGTGGGCCAAATATATTACAAGAACTAAAGACTAAAAATTATTCAACATCTTTTTACGAACAAATATTAATATTTAATAAAAATAATGTTCTCGGTGTTGATTGATTTGTCTTAAGTGTTGTAAATAAATACCTTATCGTGTAAACTTTCATTTTACAATAAATATTAGATTATCTACTACTACACTTTTACAGTATAAGTTTCATAAATTTTAAAGAATTGAGCAATTAAATAAGAACCATAATGTTTCTTGAATGACTTTACTGTAGAAATCGAATAATATATAAAAATTGATGCATATGATATAATTTTAATGTCAAAATGTAAAAAAATATATTTGGTATATTTTTAGCATATAATTTTAGAATAGTATAAAATAGTACTCCTTCTTCCAAATTTAGATTAACAGATTTTGTTCCCTTAAGCGGTATGATAGCAAAACATATTTTTCTATGATTCTAAGCAGGAATATTTAATACAACTTCATATAAGCAGATTTAGTCAACATTCCCACTTTTTTAAAAATGATTTTATAAAAAGAAACCTCGATTTATTTAATTAATATTAAAATTTAACATTTTAACGAATCATAAAAGAATATTCATATGAACATACATAAAAATCTTAGTTTTTAGATTTTTGCAAAGCAGAAAAATCGATTCATTGCATTAGAAATACATATTATTGCAGAGGGAAAGATCTAACTTAAAGATAAATATTTTTATTACCTTTCTAAATGAAAATGAAGATAAATTTATAATTAATCTTTGATCATTGGTTAAAAATAAAAAATTAGAAGCTAAATCCGTGTTAGAAAAATATGACAGTTATTTCTTATTTTTAATTTCATAATTCTCGATTCAATCATGGATCATTTCATTATTAACTTTTTTTGCCAGTTATTTTAGCTACGGAACCTACAGAAAGAACCTAACTCTATTAAGGGATCATGTTTAATGAATTCTATAATTTTAACATATTTAGACCAAAAACTTTCGTATTATTTCTTAACAGCAACACCTAGTTTTATCTATATATTATAAATTTGTTTTATAATTTATGGAAAAGCCAATTTTATTGCGACGGGGACGCCATACATTCTGTTTAATTGATGTATATTACGAAAATTACGTAATAACAACCGTTCAATTTCAGTAACGATACCGAAATTTTTTTAAGGTTTATTAGGCCGCAATTTAAAATTTTTTATTTTTATCCACCATTTTTTTGTTTTGAATAAATAAAGATAAAATATTTACTCTATCATACAATTAAATCATAATCATAAATAATATTTTTCTCATTATCATATCTGAGATTACAAAAATCAACTTGCAAATTAGTATTAATACATAATATCTGATTTTTAATTTTGGATCCACTTTAAGTTGGTAAAATAATAAATAATTATTTCAATTAGCTTTGAAATTTTTCCCAATAAATTTTACCATTACTTCAGCTAGCGTGTATCACAATGAGGGGGGATTTGCTTGAATGTTACCTAAATCCTTTTAACACAAAATCATCAGATCTGAACGTTTCCGATGTCTGATTAAGGCGATTAAATTATAAAAACACGTTCCTTGAACGTAAAGTTAAATATTAAAACTTTAATTTTTTTTTATAAAAATGCTGCGAATATCTATAAAAACTCTCCCGAAATAAAGATTTCATATAATATATTCTAATTTTTTGAATGTATTTATAAACTATATTATAAACCGTGTAACGAATGATTTTATAATCAATTAAAATCAACATAAAACGTTATAAATTTATAATTTAACGCTCATATTGACTATTATTTTACAATATATTATTCAATGATCCAGATAAACATCAAAATAAACTCTGTTTAAAAAATATTTACAGTATGAACAAAATAAAAGATAGATTATATTTCATTTTATACATTGTTAAGATACAAGCGACAAAATATCGGTTGATCTAATCTATCCCTCTACTGCCTTGGTCTTTTCCTTACAAGGGTCTCTTTGTTCCTTTCCGATTCATTTTGGTAAATTAGAGCGGGAAAATTATGAAATCACCTCAATTGTTTTATTAATAAATTAGAGTCAAAAGATTTAATCCAGACTTAATTCTAGAAAAATATATTTTAAGCTTTTTATTACAGATTTTAGAGGATGTGTAATGCCGATGCAGTTGTTTTCTTGGATTTAGACATTAAAAAATACTTTAGTGATAGTTAATACCGTCCACAAATATTCATTAATTGTTTGTAAGCAAATAGAAACAGAAAGAAGCGGACTTTTATTATTGTACGATTAATATTAATACGGAAAGATTATTTCTACTTGAAAAGATAATTGTGACGCATAACCAATCTAAAAAATTAAAATTATGACGTTTAACATGCATAGTTATGTAGTATAATTGAAAGTAATAAAAAACGTGAGAGTTTTATTTTAACAAAATT
This sequence comes from Sphaeromyxa zaharoni, assembly GCA_001455285.1. Classification (NCBI taxonomy): domain Eukaryota; kingdom Metazoa; phylum Cnidaria; class Myxozoa; order Bivalvulida; family Sphaeromyxidae; genus Sphaeromyxa; species Sphaeromyxa zaharoni. The sequence continues at coordinate 4,737 of LDMZ01013276.1, forward strand.
AGAGTGCTAAAGTAATAAAAAGGCCTTTCTTACTAATTCTTGCTAGGATTTTTGAAAGTTTCTGATTCTAATATTTTTTATAATAATTTATTTAGTTAAGTAATCTACTGATGGAAAATCAATTAATATTTTTTATGCCAGAAATGTTGAATATTTTCCTTATATTTTTTGAAAACTGATATCTTATTTAATTTTTAATAATATTAAGATATTTAAATCTAATTACATAAAGTTAGTGTTAGGAAGTTTTTTTTAAGTCTATAATTATATAATTCCCTTAAACCGTTTTAATTAATTTCTTTATAAATATAATACTCAAATTTGAGAATTGACATTCCATATTTTCCCAATAATGTGTGCCACCCATTAAATCCTGATGTGTTCCATAAATGTCCGTAGAACGAATTACTCGGCGTGGCGTAAATGTTAACTTGAAGTAACAGAAGTTTTTTTAAAGAAGGTTCATACATTTTAGTTTAATTAATTTGAATCTTTAAATAATGTTATTAAAACAAAGGCTAAAAACGTGCAATATCACTGAAAGTATTTTTGGCATATATCGCTGCATGCCCTAAGCTGCGAGTAATTGGCCGCCTTTTATCTTTAAGCGTTATCTTAAATCTTTGACTGCATAGATTGTACCTGTGATATTTTATATCATCTATCTAAGAAATCATGGCTTACAGACAAATGCTTTATCAGGGCGATCCAAGAGTCACGCAAGCCCTTCAGGAATTGATTATAGAGCAGCAATTGCAAATGCCAACTCGTCAGAATGGGATAGTTTATGTACCCCATGGGAGTGATTTTGATTCTAGATTTTTGACTAATGGGAACCAAGGTCAGGTCTACCAACTTGGGACTCCTGGCCTTGAACAGCATGGTCAACCAAACGTTATCTACCCACCAAACCCCGTCTTTATATCTTCGTCCGAGGAGATGACTGCGAATAATATTCGCTTTAATAATACTGGTCAATCGGGTATGTGTATAGAACCTCAGCATGATACACCACATTTCTTCACAAGTCAGCAGACTTGTACAAACCCTGGCAGGATTACAGCACCCTTACATACAAATATCGGCAGCAATAACTTTTTAGTCTCTCCGAATATTGGTCCCCCTGGGGTCTACATGACTCCCTCTACCTCTCAACCTGGTAGAATTTATCCACCTAATCTGAGTAACTCTCCTGAACCCACTATTATTTTTAATGAACCTAAATCAAATCAAAGCACACAAGTATTTTTTTTATAAATTCTTATCTTAATTGATATTTTATAAGCTATTAGTCTTTATTTTATCTAAATCAATGGATAATTAAGTTTTGATCAATTGTTTTTTATATCCTTATAAAATTCTAGACACCTAGCAGAGCTGGATCATTTATTAATGAAATAGAAACAAATAAAGATGCCTTAGTTGGAGTATTTTATTTTCGTAGTTTTGTTTTATTGCTAAAGGATGAAGTAAAGGCCAAAAAATCTTCAGGAAGGAAGGAAACTCATAATCAAATAGAGAAAAGATATAGAATGCAAATTAATAAGGGTTTTTTTGAATTGCAGAAAATTCTATTTGATAACAACGGGGACAGGGATTCATTTAACCAAACAAAATCGGTTGTTCTCCGAACAGCACTTGATACTATCATTCGACTAAGGAAGGAAGTCGAGATGTTAAGGATTGAAAACAACCAGCTTAAGTCCACTTACAGAGACTATAGTGTACATGGAGGACTACCAGTTAGCTATAGCTACGTCCATCCAGTTCCCCTTGCTCAATACACCCAAAGGCCTTCTAACTTCTCCTTTAGTTGGATTATGATGATGCTCATCGGGTTAATATCATTTGTATCAGCTCACGGTATTGATATGATCGGACTTGTTCTATATGTTTACAGGTTTTTTACAAGAAAGTGCTATCGGTATAGGAACTATCTTTCATAACTATTACTATAATATAATGGGTTTACTTTGTGTCTTTGGTTGGGTTTATCTGAACTGGAGGAGCAATGAACCTCCCTTACCTACGTTAAAGATGATTTATTCTGGTTCTAAAACAATGTTTTTTGAATGCATAAAACAGGTGATATTGTCCAGTTTTCCTATTAAGATTCAATAGTACGATCCTCACAGCGCGTGTCATCACATATCAACTTGTCTAAAACTCGCTAACTTTATTATCCCAACCACATATTTACAATATCTTATTTTATTGCTCTATGTATATCCCATGGTGATGATCAAGTTGAGCTGTCCAAATTTTTCAAAGGTTTTAGCCTCGCTGTTCCCCTTTTCCTTTAGAAGAAACGAAATAGTTTTGGTCGATGAAACGGTTTATTGCATTTCCTTGTTGTTGGATACTCTGTCAACCTGTTTTATTCTGTTATAATTAGATTATTTGGAAAGGTAACGTTCATGGATTCTCAGATAACTGCTTTGGAATTGTTATTACGGCGTTAAATTATTATTTTAACCATGATGGAGAAATATCTGTAGATAACCAACAACGGATTCTTACTCGATGCGCCTCATTTATGGGGAAAAGATGTCCCTTTCTTGGAGTTTAGAATTATTATTCATCTGTAGCGTTTAGATCCAAATCATGAATTATTTTTCTGAAAGGTTTTTGGGAAAGAATTCTATAATTCATCAGAAATTGGTGACGGATGACGATCTAATGAAATTTTGGGGGTCATCAAGGAACGTAATCATAAATTATACCAAAAGTTCTCTTGGTTTTGTTCTGACACCGTTTGACTTTTGTAAGTCCGCATTGTATTTTAAATTTAGATTTCAGTTCCCTCATTTGTTTTTTATGTTTATAATTCGTTTAATTAGAATAACTATCTTTTTCTATCTCGAAAATAACCTGTAAAAGATTAATAATATTTAATAACTTGATTTTGTCATGATAAAATACCATAGCTTAGTTTTTAACATATCTAAACCCTTCTTACGTCCAGAATATAATATTTATGGGTTTTCGATTGGATTTTTGATAAATATGATTCATCTTAGCAATACTATTAAAGTGGTTTCAACTGCTGATTAAAAGGTTAATTATTTTTCAAATGGTTTTTATGTTTGTTTGGTGTGATAAATCTAAAAAATATTTTTTAAAAGTAAAAAAAACTAGAACAGTTATAGAGGTTTTAGGATTTTGTGAAAAAATAACATTTTTTCATAAGTATCCCGATGATTCATTTTAAAGCATAGTGCGTACCTTGAAGCACTGATTTGGTTCATATTTTGACTGAGATCCTAGGATAAATTGCACTTTGTTAACTTTTATATGAAATTTTATTTAAATGTACGAAATCAAAATAGGAATTATTGAAAATCATTCCAATGCTTTACTCTACATGTGTTGAAATGTGTGAACCCCTTGAACTCAATAATAGGTTTACTGAGACGTGTGATTTACGAACTATTCATAGGCTGCATCATAAAATTTCCTAATTTTATGTAGCAATGTATATGAAATTTGAGTTTTTACAAAATTTATGTTAGGTTTTGAACGATGATTTACTGTTGCAAGGTGTCATGTAACCGAGAGGTTAAATAACTGAGCTGCTTTGTAAAATATGAATCCTTATTTTTTTATTTACTTTTAAATTTCAAAAAGTATATGAAAATTTTGTTTTTAAAAGGAATTTATCTGATAAATATTTTATAAATTTTTAATATGATTTAGATAACTTTGAGAAGAGATTTGCTGTTTATGTTATAGAAAAAGCTTTTACCGATTATATAAACTTCCTTTGGAGTGTTCGTTCTGAAATTACCCAGCGTAAAAATAGAAATGACTTTGCAATTGATGTTCATGAAAAGCAAAAGCGATTCATCGCAGTCATTGACAATTTTGGGCCATCCTTGTCTGAGAGCAACGAAAGAAATGATGAAATTCTTTTAACGATTAAGAATTTTTCAATCCTCTACACTCCATGGGTTACAAAAGTTTCTATGGTGAAGGAGGTTGAACTCTCTATGTATAAACCCGAGCATCTGTATGATTTCAAAGGTTTAATCAGTTTGATCCTACGAGCCAAAGACATCCTTATTGACTCGAGAAAAGGATACGATGTTTGGACGCCAAGTGTCATTTCTGATTTCTCTAAAGAGTTTTACACTATCCAAAGTTCTTTCGATGATCACTCAGAAGTAGCTAAAGTTAATTACTTAATTTGGCATGCTATTATTTTTAGACCATTTTTTGTATATGTAGCGACATATCTTTACAAATAAGGGACGAAGCTATTCCATATATTTTTATTTCCAAGTGTGTTGGGGAGGCCGATATAATTGAGGACTTTTCAAAGGATTCTACAATGATGATGAAATATGGTGGTAATAATCCTTCATTAAAAAATAGGGTATGTTTTAAATGCCTCAATAATCAAAATCAGATATTACATTATAAACAAAAAAAAATGGAAAAATATAAATGCAACCCTATAGAATGCTTTGATTTCACTTGAAGCATTTTATAATTAGTATATTTTTAGTTATATACATATATTATTCCCTTTGTTAACTAATAAAATCTTTTTTTGTATATTTTAGCCATTTTATTCCACCTATATAATAGTTGCAATCTTTTTTAATTGCTCATATAGACTGATCAGGTAATTAAAACAAATAATATTGGAGTTTCAACAAAACATAAAGCGAAATGTCACATGCCACATCAATAATTATACATTTTTCAGTTGGACTATATGCAATTGAATTTATGAGTTGTGCCTATCCCCATTGGAATGATCACTAAGATGATGTGGCCCCGACGAATATATTTCTATCATTCATACCCTATTTCTACATCTTGTGCAATTAGTAGAATGGGTGTAACATGTATTAAAATCCGAGCTATATAATATATTTAAATTTACTTGTCCTTACCTTTTAGTGTGGTGAAAACTTTTGTGCATATATAGAGGGGGAATCCGAGTTACCATGTTTTAATTTAAACCAAAGGCAATAATCTATATGTTAACAAAGTTTTGCAAATTGAAATTTATTTCTTGAATGATAAAATGCATCTTATTGATATTTGAAAAATTTTTATAAGCTGAAAACCACATACGGTTACGGCAGCGCCTAAGATATTTTTTAATTTTTAATGATGTATTTAAATTACAGGTTATCGTAGAAACTCTGTTTGGAAAATATTTTACTGACATTCAGCTACATTATAGTGTAAGTGCAGGTTAATAAATCAATTAAGATTTTTAATTAAGAATTGATTATGCAAAGTAAATTGAGGCATCATTTTTATCTTAAAATTGTTACTGATGATGATAGTATAATTTATATAGAAAAATATTTTAATCTCTACTAGATTTTTTTGATGAAAAACACGTTAACCATATGCACGTGTGGAGCGCATATGGTTTATCCTTTGCTTTTAGATCATTTCAGCAGATTATTTAAAAGTATTATTCCACGATTTAAAGCAATATGGATTATTTTTCAAAAGCTGAGGTTTCGATTAGAAAATGTAATCAAGTCTTGTCCATTCCTTGGTCCTGAATTTTATGTAGTAATTAGTTGTTTATTTTAATACCTTGATATCCGTGCAATATTTTTATTTCAATGCTTGATCGCTTCTCTAAAATATGTCAAATAAATTGGAAAACTACTTAAAACAATGTGAGTCAGTTGTTACGTAAACATTCATACGATAAAGCTAAGCTACTCAATTTATAGAGCTATCTTATTAAGAATTCTTAAATGTTTTCCCAATCTAACTTAATACTTTCGAATAATAAAATGTTTAATTTCAAAATAAAAATAATATTTTTTTCTTTTAAAACATAATTCTGGACTTAATTAAGTTATAATTTTTTTTAATATCTTTTAATGAAATATATTGGAAATAAAAACTATTCAAAGCAAGCAGTGAGGTTAATACCCTAATATTTGTTGTTAATCGTATAGATTTTTATTTTTATTAAGTAAATTTTTAAAGATTATTTCATGAAAGAAAATTAAATTTGAGCTCTTATATTTTGGGTCATAATATTAACAGAAAATTTATTTTGTGCAGTTTGAAAGATTTAACTAACCCTCTATATGTCATTAAATTTTCAAATGTATCTTTAAAGACTGTAAACAAAATTTTCAGAAGCATCACACCTAATCTATTCAAACACGTTTTATTTCATTCAATATGTATTACTTATTTCCTCCTTATATACTTTTAACTCAGCTAACTGGAAAAGATTCCTAATATAATTTAAAATTCCAAGATAAGGCTTACAAAAATGAAAGTAAATCAATATGCATAAAAAATATTCGGTAAATAATTTTTGTGGCTAATCTTTCTCAAGGAATATCATAAAATGTATCCAACATAATCACTGAGATTTGCATTTTTTTAAGTTTAACATTCCTTAATTTTTAAAATAGTTTGCTGTCTCATCATGTAATTTGTTGTTATGAATAATCTACTTTGCCTTAACCGAAACTAAATTTTGCTGAATATTATTAATTTACATGTTCAATATTAGGGGATGGTCTCAATTCCGTATGGAAGACATATTATGAAAAATGTTTACAGCATTGTTCGATAAACATATTTAGCTTAATTATTTGCAATTTATCTGCACATATTTTACGAATATAATGAAATCATATAATCTGACGATAAAATTAATAATTCAATTATTTACAGGTAGAAAAATCAAGGTAACATTCTATTAAGGCAAAATAATATTAGAAAGATGATTTTTTCATGTTATGTTATTAAGTAGTAACTTAAAATACAAATCAACATTTAGAACCGTTAAAACATTTTAAGCTAAATTTTGTTTTAGATATCTAGTTTGCAAATTTCTAATACATTAATTACAGAGCTATTTTAGGTTGTCAAAATATAAACGTCGTTAATATAATTCTGGAATTTTTTTAAATATATATA
>LDMZ01013286.1:0-11380 GCA_001455285.1 Sphaeromyxa zaharoni
ATATAAAATAATACAGCATATTCATAGAGGTAAACGTGATGGACTCTGGCTAATTTTTTAATGTATTTCAGTCCTACTATCGTATAAAGTTGATCAAGAAAAGAAAATCATTCTAACATTAATAAGTTAATAAGTTTATTTTTTTCGTAAAAATATCCTCCAATCTTAAACAATATAAAAAAACTAGACACCTAACTTAACATTATTTGTAGATGCGGTTACGTCGCTTGAAAGCAAAAAATTTGACAAAAACAACTACAAATTTTATCAAAGATTTTAGGTATCAAGGAGCCCGGGTCTTGCAAAAAATATTGATATTAAAATAAATCAAGACAAAAATAAGATAAATTTTTATATATAATTAAGTAATAAATCATTAAAACAATCATGAAATATAAGAAATTTTCAAATAAGTTTGTTACAAGAATAAGGCCTGTTAGGGTTTGTTTATTTCATATAAGTTTATTAATTTTTAATATTCGATATCTAAGGTGTAAATTGTTGTGAGAGAATTGTAATTCAGGAAGGTACTCTAAGGTTTAAAATCATCAATATGATTCGTAACGACTAAGAAATAACAATGTCACTATGTAAAGTGAATAAAAAACGGTAAAAGTTTTATGCTTAAAATTTTTTTTATAGCTTGTTGATAATATTAAATTAAATGATAACGTTCAAAAAATATAAATGTTATCAGGTATATTACATACTCAAGAAATTCATTTGAACCATAGTCAAATAAGTTTCCGGCGAAAATATAGTTGATAATAGTTTCAAGCCGTTTTGAAGTCGGACAAGATCTTAAATTAGAATACCAGTCAGAGAAGACGGCTAATGCATCTGAATAATCATTATGTTTAACCTCAGTAATATAAAGAATAGGAATAAAATTACATTTAGGAATGGGTCTGGAGCAAGGTATTCAAAGATAAATTGGTCTTTCATGTCATAAAAGACTTTTATGTTCCACTTTGGATGAATGACGTTTTCGGAAAGTAAACCGCTAATTCTACACCGGTAGTTCATAAGAAATTTTGATTTAAGATTGTCATGAATGGAGAGAGTGGGGTTTGAATTGTTGAATTCATTAATGAACTATTAAAGAATATCGGAAATAAATAAAATATGACTATATCAATTCCCTCTGAAAAGTAAGAAATCCATGTTGTAAAAGTATCTTTATTTAGCTGAGATTCAACTGAATTCATCAAACACGGAAACTTTCCCATTTCGGAAAACAAAAAATCAAGTGACACAACATCAACCTATATTGGGATTAACCTTTAAAAGCTAATTTCACCAAGCCAGGATGTCGAAAGTGGTCAGAAGGTAAAAGGGTACTTCCAGCGAGATTCTCTTGGTATTTGAAAGTATCAAGTTTGGATGAGTTATCGAAATTCAATAAACTAGTCTGAGCCATTTCTTTTTCATGATTTAGACCATTTACAAAAGCACCCAGTGCACCAAGGTATCCTTCGTGACGAAAGAACAGAGCTTTTTGCTCTCCCTAAAATAATATTTATATTTATAAGCAATTAAAAACACTCGAGAAAAAGTTAACAGCAAAAGTAATTGTGTGCATTGTAGCTGGGTTGCCACGAATGAAGAATCCACCAAAGTAAATTTTCTTTATGTTATTTAGTTTAGCATATAAACAGCTAATCTGACCAATGTTGTTACTAATCGTATGTAAAAGGCTCTTGGCAATATCTTGTTTTCTAAATATCATTTGAACGTATTCTCCGTTGTCTCTTTTTGATTTTATTGCTTTCCCAAAGCTGCTAGCTATTAGATCAGCAGGTAAATTTAATGCTTCACAAGGTCCCCCATAAATATCTTTCACCTAAAAAATCGTTAAATAAACAATGAGCATTTTTTAAAATTATATAATCAGCACTTTCCAATAATGAACAATAATATGACAAAATTCTTTCAAAACAAATTTCAGCAAATATTTATAATTTTATTAATAATACAATCAAATTGGAGTCAGTATCGTTAAATATGCATTTCTATACCAAATCGATAAACAAAATATACAACGGATGTTGATTTAAAATAAAAACATGAGTAAAAAAAAATTACAAAAATTTCTAAACCTAGGACTTTCAAACTTAAGAATATGTTTTAAACTACATAACTTCTATTTTTCCATTCTGAAAGATAAAAACTTGCAGTGTCATTAGATGAAATATTTTTTGCTTTAATTACATGAGATTCTATGTTTTATCTCATTTAAAAATGATTTTTTTACTATATTCAAAAGTATTTTCCATTTTTCTTACGTTAGATTTGGAAATGATAATGATTCAACGCTTTATGGTAGATATGATAATTGATGGTAGACCAGAGTATTAAGCTGAATATACTCATAACTTCGATGACCTTGACAAGTAAATTATTTTTTTGATGATTGTTATAAACAACTATCAAAAAAGGGTGTTAAATTTTTGCAACTATATGGTAACATTCCAATAAAATATATAGTTTGAATTAAATGTTTATTTTGCAGAAGATATATTTGCAAGCCTGCTCACAATATCATCTGATAACCATCAAGCTACAACAGATTAAAAAAATAGTTAAAATTGGTATTTTTTCGCTTGATTTAAGGGCCATGCCAAACTATAATTTTGTGGGCCCATCCCAGCACAAACTACCATGAAATAATATTTTTCGTAAATTTAGTTTGACCCCTGAATGCTAGTCTTAAAGTCAAATGTTCTAGGTACATTAAATTAAAAAATTTCAGAAAAAACGAAGATTATAGATACAAGGGACATTTTCAAAGGCAAACTTAACAAACAACAAATATTTTAACCTTTCGTCAAGGAATAAATAACCAAAACTTCTGCTCTTATATTTCTATAAAATTTCCAACAAGAAAAATCAACAAGAACATAAATATTAATGAGGATCATGGTTTTACTAAAAAATCATTTAAATTTTTTATAATTCCTTATTAAATTTAATAAAAATTAGTAACAGCATCAACAAGTATACATCAGAACTTCAAGATAACATATACAAAAATTAAAGTATAAACATCATCAAAATTAAAAATAAAATAAAGAAATTGAAATTCGATTTATGCATATGAATTTACATAAAGTAAATTTAGGAAAGTAATTAAGATTTAAGTAGTTACATAATCAATGATATTTTTTATAATATTTTATCTATATTTAGGATTTTTAAAATGGCTTATGTCCATACCAAAAGCAAAAAAGCTTTAAAAAACATGTTTCCATAACGTATGATAACCCCTTGAGATACCATAGTTATTAAATTTATTTTAAAAATTTTTCAATATAAATCTGAAGAAATAATACATTACATTTATGAATTACTTTCATCGACATTAATCAGAAAAAGGTCATAAATTGATTTTGTTATAGGATTAATGAATCAAAAAATGTCAAAAACATAAAGGAAATAGTAAATCAGACGTCCATTTCAAAGTTATAAAAAGGAGTATATAAAGCGATATTCTAAAAATGCATTTGCAATGCCAATAAATCCTTTAAATAAATACGTTGATAATTTATTATCTATATCCCCGAGACGATTAAAAGATATGATGACATGTGTAGCATGGTTTTCCAACACCCACTTAGAATCAGTTAATCTGGAATGTTTAATCCGTTTCAGTAAATTTAATATCAATTATACAAATACTGAAAATAAAAATTTAATCATGAAAATAGGGAGAAAAGACGGGTGAAACGACCCTACAATGTCTAGAAAACTTAAATCGCTATCATGAACAGTAATTTATTGAAAAAATAATTATTTATAGTTTATATTTATATACTTAAAGTATTTTAAAAATGAATAGGATGTAATAACGATATATGAACTTTTAGGAAATAAAATAAGCCATTGATTACAACCATATGGGAAATTGGAATAAAATGATATATCATGATACGTGCACCATATAGCGTTATGAAATGTGTTCAAACTAAATTTCAAGTATTTACAGATTCATGACTCTGTTCTATAAATTAGATGTATGATAATTTAATATATTTCTAGAAATGTAAAATAAAACGATGTAGGCTATTTTTTGGCAGAAAGATACTTGCTTAGTCTATGGAACCAAATTTTTCACTTCAGAATGAAGCCAATTGAAATTCCCTCATTATAACAAGAAATGAGGGCAATCTAATCTTTACATGATGCAGAACTTGTTATTTTTTTCACAATTAGATTTTATTTGAAGAAAATTAACAAGTATAGTTCGAAAAATTATTCGTCGGTACTTAAAAATGGACTGAAATTATAGATGGTTGAAAGAATTTTCACACAAAAATATTATGGAAAACTAAATGTTACAAATAAATTTTAAAAAATGTTTAATAATACATAAAAATACTTAAAATATACTCATTAAGTAGTTTCAAATGGTGGTTAGAGATTTTTATTGTAAAAATATTTTATAATACATCAGTAAAATGTATACTAAATAAACCCAAAAATCTCTTACAAGTACACAAAAGTGATGTAGGAAAACTCCCCGATACACATATTTTAAATCTGCGAGCTTACCAGCATATCAATATTCTTATGTTGACCAGTCCGAGCCAGATCAAGGAGTTCATCGAAACCCTGTGATGAATGCCAAAAGGATTGAGTAAAGATCAACCTTTGAAGAAGTCAACAAAGACCCAAGTCCCCAAAACGTTCCTCCTCCAAGACTAGTACCACCAATTCGTTGGTACTCGTTCTCAGAGTTGACTTTGATGATTGAAACACCGGATCCAATATTGACCAACAAGAAGGGAAATAAGTTATCTTTAGGAGCTTCTTCATATCGGTAATTTGGGTATTCGTCTCTGTTAAACGCAAAGCATTCGTTTTTAATATTTTTCAAAAGGAAGACAGCGCCTTTAATTATACAATCAATCTCTTCCTCTTTCCTAAGCCTAAAGTATTTTTACGTTATAACTTTGAGTGATAACGTTAATCCAAGCTTATCATAAAGCAGATTAGCATATTTATACGCTCCTCCACCAGTTGCATATATTGTATTATGCCCAATATTTTTGTGGGCTTTATAAAGTTCGTTCTGTATAAAATCCAAACACTTTTCAATATACTTTGTCTCAAATTTGATGAATCGTAAACGAAATCCAGACTGGGGCATATGAGCGACTGCAGACTAAATCGGTCAAAGTGACCCTTACAAAGCAACTTCGTTTTCGGAGCTTAAAATCTCATCAAAATGATATTCAGGGTGTTTTTCCACAAGGTAAACTAGCTTTGTCAAGGAGCCACCTAACAGAATTGCAAAATTCCATATAAACACCAACCAATATCAATAGAGAATCGTCTAGCAAATGCAACATCCCCATACAAGTCAATGGGGAATTCTATCGGCCGGACCTTTTTACCAACACGATTTCTAACTGTGTTTTTATCTTCCATCAGGTTTAAACTCAACAAACCGAAATCTTGATCAATAAATGCAAAAAAAGAGAAAGAAAAAACCAGTTTAGGATCCGTGTCAGCGACATTCATGAATTGAATCGTGTATGTTCGGTAATTAAGGAAGATCAGTCAAATGCTGGATTTGTAACTCCCCTTGATGAATCGTTAATTGTGAAGTTATTTCTATGCAAATTATTCACAATAGTTGGTTAGTGACAAATTTCAACCTCTTTCTTATTCACAATCCTTGCAATACGCTATATAATGGCGTCTTTAACTTTTATCCGGAATATTTAAACATGAGGAAAAATCTGTATTCATATAATTAACGTGAAAAATAAATTTACCTTCCTGAAATATGATTTTAAACTATAAGTAAGCATGATGTTATTTTCTGAAATACATAAGCCTATCCCACTAAAATGTTATTCAGATTATAAATTAGTTGTGGTTTATATTAGATAATCCTTTACTGATTGAAAATTATAGATAATAGGTTTGAGGTATATCTGAAACTTAAATTTGGAGTAATTTAAAGGACACGGTAGTGTAACCAGGAGCATAGAGAATTTCGGAAAAAGTTCAGTTAATAGAAGGTATTTAATTTAACCGTAATATAGAATTATTGTTTTTGGAAAAAGTGGATAGGAAACACTAAAAGAGATTATAAATTTCGAGCATGTTACAAAAAACCGCCTTCCTTTTAACTGTGGTGTAGTAGTATGCCATAATCGACTCTTGAAATAAAACGAAGTTTAATTAAGTTTTCATGCTAAAGTAGAAAATTTCATTTTTTCATAATTTGAAGCGATTTTTCTTTGAAGTCCCATTTTGCAATATGTTGTTAGTTTAATAATTAAATACATTATTCCTGCCCGGTCTTGTTGGATGACAATGGTTTTATGAAGAAAAGCCATGTTAGTCATTGAGCATCTGATCAATACTACATACAGGTAAGCATCGATAAAGCGCGATAGGGTATTGGACCCCAAATAACCTATGTATTTAACAATTTGACTAAAAATTGACAAATCAAATCGGTATAAGGCGCAAGCGCATACAAAGCGGTCGCATTTTTCGGAACCCAACTAGCGCCTTATGTCGATGTTGGACTGTTATATAAACAATTAGTTATCAATTCAGGGGTTTATGGTCATTTCATAGCTTCGAGAAAGTTATCTGATATGGTAAAATTATAGATGAGGCACTTGATTACTCGTAACCGGACAACTTAACCTTCTCATTTCATGTATGGAAATATGGGACACTAGAGTGTTACTGTAAAAAATCTGCTTTCTTTTTCTAACGTAGATGGCTTCAAAAATCACTACAGAAGAGATACTCGTCTAATCTGAATGATGAATAAAACTAACGTGTTGACTAATATTACAGGCTAAGTATAGAATATATTAATATTTTAAATAGTTTGGGATTTCAGAGATTATTTTCGGATTTTGGTTCCAATGATTAGCTGGTTAGATTTTTTTTAAAAGTTTTACAAGAGATAATCTCTGGAACATATAAATACCATCGCATGACCTATTCCTGCTTACTATTCTGGTTATTCTCTGTTTAAGCTTCTAGGATAAAAATAATTAAGTTCTATTAGGTTCCAATTTTTACGTATGATGTCCTGGTTTCTCAAGATGGGTGGCATAATTCGTACATTGTGTTTTTTTACTTCTTTGCTGAATATACTTTTTATTTCCAAATATAGAAAATAATTATCTTCTAATTACACAAACATGAGAGGAATTTCTCTAGACTGCCGAAGTATGAAAAATTCAAAGTTGAAACAGAATAAAAGAATTATTTAAAATGCACCTATGTTGCTCTCGTATAATATTTTTCAATGGATAATTGATCGTTACTATTTTTGAATTCCGAGAACTTATTTTAAAATTATTATCTAAAACAAACACCTTCTAATGCTAATATATTGTCGGATCCTGCTATTATTGACGATGGACAAATGTGGGTCTTTCTTAATAGTAGTATGGCTAAAAAAAATATATATATATATAGTCTTAATTTCATCTGCGACGTTAAAGTACGTACCAGCAGCTGGAAGGTATTCAAGTGCCAATTTCTTTTGGAAAACTGTCAGGATATGGGAATATATTCCAGAATATATTGTTTTTTGTTATTATACAAATAAAGATTTAAAAAACAGAACAATTTATAATAAATACTCCATTGAATATTTTTCTTGTTTTGTTTAGCTTCCTAACAACGTGGTTTTAATTCTAAATTAATTAATATTATCCTAAAGCTTATTGAGAATGGAAAAAATTAGCAAATCGTGTAAAGAATATGTTTCAGTCCTCAAAAGTGATAATTTTTATCAACTTTCATTTATCTAAATAAGATTTTTCAGCTTTTCCTGTGCGCCTGATGGATTAAAAACATGCTTTTTATGTCGAAGACACTAATCTAATTTTTTGTGTAAACATTGAAGTGATTATTCAATGATACAGTATAAATCATAAGTTTTATGCGTTATTGTTGGTTTGTATTTCTATTAATAACGAAAATTTTACAATTTCCAACTTTTGAAACATTGAAATTTTGAACTAGAGCCAAAATATTAAAACGTGAATAGTTGCCAAGAATACTATTAGAATGATGAATGTTTATTCATTGAGTAAAGAAGTGTTTTTTAAAACCAAAGAATAAGAGTACCACTTTCATATAATTAGTTTTGTTAATTGGTTTCTGTTTTTTGTCTTTATATTTGTAACTGCTAAGGATTGTAATTGATAACAGTATCTGGTTTCAAACGTTATGATATATTAGAAATTATAATGGAAGATAACGGAACATAACGCTGCTACAATATAAATGGTAGCAGGTAATTTTCGATCGATAAATTAAACATTTGTTGGTTTTTATCATTTAATATTCTCAATTCAAAAGAAAGAACTTTTAAAATTTATCTTACTAACAGAATAATTTTTTTTAAAAATAGGTAACAAAAAAATATTTTCGGATTTACAAATTCTCAAGCATACTTTTATTTATCTGAATTTATATAAGGTCTTCCGTTGAATTTCTCTACGTATAAAAAATTTTTTATTGATTTTTAGGTCCTCAAACCTGTTAGCTTCGAAAGTTACCATCCTGGTAAGTGTTTAAAAAATTATTACTTATGTTGTGTGCTGATTCGGTTAATATTTGTATTGTTTGTCGATATATAACATGGCCTATCGTAGAATTTTGCAGTTTTAGTAAGATGTTCTTAGGATAATTCAATATTATCAAGCACAAATGCTAAGATGGATATATCAATGCAATCAAAAAATTCCTTAATCGATTTATATTCCATCAACAAAATAATATACATATTGTGGTGGCCTCATAGAGCCTTCTGGATTTATCCAGAAAGAAGTTAATTATTGAGAGGTTATGGTACGCGAGAGTATATTTATACATCTCTACCTCTAGTGTGCTAATTAATCTCTGCAGCGTAGGCCGCCTAACTATTTTTGATATTAGTCGTTAATATACGACTATTTACGACAATATCTTTAAATAAAAATTAAGCACTTGGATTAAAACTAATACTAAAAAAATCTATCTTACTTGTATGAAGTAAAGGGTAGTATGATCGGATCCTATTTTTCCACACTGCATATAAGGGAACTATGATAACATTTGGCTTTGATAAGGTATACAGTTATTTCAATATTTTGCATCAAAATTTTCTTCCTTTAGAAATGTTCTTAATCAAAAAACATTTTTATGATAAATCAAATAATTTGCTATTATCCATTGAGCTTTGTACTTTACAGATATATTGTGTGTATAGTCATCTCCATCGATTTAGATTGACCTGCCTTATTTTTCATGAAAGTATATATCTTCAAGAATATATTAGGCTTCCATCGTATCATAAACTCTAATTATTTTTTAATTTTTCATTAAATAGGATGCCAAAAATAAGAATTTACAAGAAGTTCGCTAGATTACGAAAATCATCAAGTATTATGATTATTATTCTTAAAAAATCTTTAATCTGATAAATCATTTGATTTACTTAATTTGAAAAAGTTCAACTATATTTAGAACACAATCTTGAATGAAGTTCTTGCTATCATTACGTGGCATCTTTATCTTTGATAGTTATGTTCCATACATTTAGAAACTGAATATATTTGTTAATTCCCTTGTTAAACCCAAACTTTCGCAAAATATTTGCCGGTTTTAAGTTTATTAGATTTGATTTGTTATTCACAAGAATAAGTTTGTATTAATCTTCCAAATATTGTTTAGGTATTGATAAGTTCATTAATCTATCTTCCACGATTTTTGATTACGAAAAACCAATATGGATTTAATCTCCATTTTTAAATATGTGGTTAAAATGATAATTTATGAAAATTATGCTTATAAAATCAAAATATTCAAAGGAACGATTTGATAGATATGTATTCAGTATTTTTGTATAAAAAAGGCTGTAATCGTATATGCAACATTCCAATTTATTTTCCAACATTATTTTATACTATCACAAAGGTTAATCTATTTCAAATTAAAATATAATTAATAAAGCATATTTTATAACTACATACAAATATTTCAAAATAAGAAACCGAAATTAATGAAATGTGGCAGGAAATACCTAAAATTTTAAATAAAAGGATGAGCAAATAGCAATGTGTTAGATTTATATGAGAATTGTAAGGGTGGCAAATTTTGGATATAATCCACATGATTGATGATGTCTTAATCATTGTAACAAAGGAGTATATCATAATGATGCATTGATTTCGATCAGAAATGGGATGGATCGATCAAAGAAGATTCATAAAAATGCGATTGATTTTTATTCCTGATAAAAAATGATGATGATTGTAGAAAATAATTAAAAAATCTAGGTAACAGGGATTTAACATAAATATTTCTGAAAATAATATATAAAAATTTATTTTGACTTTCAAGCTAGAGTTTCAAGCAAAACGTTGTAGAGCCCTCAAAAAAGGATTCTAGAGAGTGATTAAGTGAATCAGAATGCTTATTAGATAGATTTTATTCGAAATATAGTAACTACAGAAGTACAAATACTGTTTCTGATAAATCTGTTTTAAAAATATCTATAGTATTAAACAGAAAAAAATCACACTCAGGGTATGATAGAAAAATGATAAAATATGATACACCCTTTGCACATAAAATGTTACAGTTAGAAACAAAGTTGTGAATTATGAGGTCATTTAATTTTAGTATATTTAAAAAATGTTCTTTTATTCACATCAATTTTAAGTTTTTTCTTTTTCACACTAAAAATTTATGATTTTTAATCATAATTTTTGTAAAATGCCCTATATTACTGCCACTCAAAGAATATGCAAATTTTAAATATTTTTTTTATCTTTAGCAGTATAAAGTATATTTGATCTATAAAAGGTGTTTTTTAAACATAGATAGTACGATCTTCGTGATCACAAATTATCTTTGTGAGAACTCCTTTATAGAAAGCAAATAGCGCTATATTACGGGTCTCATGAAATAAAGTTATAATACGGAAATAGTTAATGATTTATTCTTTAATCTATTCTAAATCCTATATTAATAAGACGCCGTTTGATTAATTGTGGTGGAAAACATTTCAAGTTATGAAACTCAAGTTTTCAAAAATAATTTAAAAGCATGACTTCGTGAAGTTGGTTGTTGTCCGTCATAAGTTCCATTTTGAAACTACATCGAGATGGTTCAATTAAGTAAACAGGGATTTACAAAGAGCTGAACGAAGGAACATGTTTCCTCGGAAAAGAAAATTTGTAAAAGCGATTTTATTGTATAGAAGCTATTCAAGGCTTTATTAAACACCTTAAAACGTTCACTGTATCCTTCATAGATAAGGAAGGCATATTGCCATTGAACATTGATTTTATTGTTGTTACTGATCTAGTGTCGAGCGAATGATTTTTATGTTAGTTACTGGGTA
>LDMZ01013313.1:0-12230 GCA_001455285.1 Sphaeromyxa zaharoni
TTCCATAATTTTTAAAATAAGACGACTCAATACTATTTTTTAAACAGAATATTTGAAAATAGATTAGGAACGAGATTTTTTAAATAAATAAATATAAAAAACTTTTGATAAGAACGTATTTTAGTGCCACAGTCAAAAAATTCAAACATTTCTAAAGAATTTTTTTAATTTTTAGTGATTTATATGGTGATTTTATAATTTATGACGATACAAACATCGAAATACATTAATTTGACTATTTACATATTTTTGAAGTAGAAACATTTTTTGATGAAAATTATATCTTTTCAGTTTACTGCCATAAATCAGTTTTTATATTGATATTCCATATTAGCCAAACAGAAGGGAGAATAGGTAAATTTTGGTTTAAAAAAATAAGAATTCTTTTCAGAATATAAAATTAACAAAGATGAATATTTAAATATCTCGTTCTACAGATTTTTTATCAATCAAAATCATACCTGATGAAATAAGACCATTTAGATTTTTAATTCTGTTTTTTTACTGCCTAAGTGTTTATTAATTCTTCTCTAGGTATTACTCATAATATTTTGACTCGTTCCTCATAACATAAGTTTCTAGTTTTTTTTTATTTTCTATTATCATTATGATATTATTAAAGTAAGAATTTGTATCAAAGGTTATATATTTTATATTCTATTCTATATCGGAACAAAATGTTCAAAAGGGAACGTTGAAGTATTAAAAGTAGATATAGCTCAATTTAAAAGACATAAGGTGGATTGAAAAGTATCTATTTATTAACTAAATGCAAATAGATCATTTTTGCTTACTCGTTGTAAAAAATTTATTGGTTGAGTTTCATCAAATATAGACTAGTTCTTATCATACAGGTTTAAAATTTAAAGCCAAATATTTAAGAGAAATTATAATAAACAAATTATAAATAACTTTTTGAACTGTAGAAGTAAATCTTATTTAAATTTCGGGCAAAGATGTCAATATCTCCTTTGTTTTTCGTATTCTACAAAATATTAATTACTTTTCAAATACATGAAACACATTTTTTTAAATATAACTGATAATGAGGCTCCATTAATTACTTAAGAAATATTAAAAAAATTTTATTGACAATATCAATGTTTATATTTAATAGAGAATTTTCCCAATATCAAATCCGAACAACGTACGTTAGACGAATTTTTCATGGCATTTTAGTGTTTTTTGAAAAAGGAAAGCATACCCTATGATTGCAAAACAATCAAAGCAATTTTTACTATTTTTTTAAGGCTAAAAATTTTAATTTCTCGAATAATCATCATTTTTCGTTTTTAAACTTTGAAATATTAGAGAATGTGTAAAAATATAAGGTTTAAGACAACTAGTAGATAAAAAAATAAGATTGTAAGTGTTAAAATTTTTTAGGGTTGCTATATTATCATAAAAGACAGACACATAGAACGATAATTCTATGCGAGAATAAGTTTAAAAATATATTTAACCACTAAAAGAGGTAGGCGAAAACAAGGGGATGAAGTTAAATAAGGAGATTTAGGTTAAATAATTGAATATCTTTAACATTGAATTTTCCGAGGGGTTCCTATTATTTCTCCTCCTGCTTTAAAATAAAAGAAAAACTATACATTTAAGCGTCAGGTTTCTTCGTTTAAGGGACTGCTTGAAGGAAGGATTGATCTAAAACCAAATTTAACGGTGTTTTTCGTGTTTCCTACTATTAACTGTGAGAAGTACAACTGTATCAAACCCTTTATCAGCGATCCAATTTTGATTCTGTTGATCAATAATAGCACGAACTTGGTCAGTAATAGAGTAGCCACCTTTATTTTTTTTCTAAATCTCTTCATAAGGATTTATTTACATCTTTATATGATATCTCTCTGTGTCTTTAACTCCATGTGATGATGATGAAGTGTAAAATAGCTACAGACTTTAAATTCAGCCCTCTTGCTTGAAAATCTGTAAAAATTCATGTCGTATTCATCATTATAAAGTTACGTTATTATCGCTTGGTTACTCACATCTAAAATGAAATTCACCTTTCCTGGTTTTTCGCTTTCTATTTGAGTCATGTTTATTCTAAACATATCGGATTATTATTAAAGGAATATTTTTTAACGAAACAACAATTTCACATTACCATTTCACTAGGATTAAGATTTTGGTAACGAACGATGGGAAGCACAGATGTGAGTGAAACAGTCGACATTAGTTTTAATTGTGTATTTTGCGTAATAAGCCTGCAATTCTAAATTATTGGCGGCAAGTTTGCTGTGTTTAAATATTTAAAATATTTTTTATGCTCTTATATCGTAATTAATGCATCTACTATATATGGAAACAGTCATTTTTTATCTCTAAGTTGGATTTATTTTCAATTTCGTTTACTTGAAAGAAAAGATAACTTTTAAATCAATATTTATGGGGTAGATTAAAAGATTTGAATATTTAATACGTAATCCAGCTTAAAAATAATATTAGATATTCCATAGCATCAAAAAGTATAATATCTTATATATTTTTTAAATTCATAATTAGTAAAAATAAATTTTATATCAGTTGATATAAAAAAATGAATACTCCCATTTAGTTGGTTACTGTTTTCATCTTTCAAAGATAAACTACGTTTAAACATTCTTAAATATCAAATTCAATAATTAAACTTATTTTCATAAATTTTAGGAAAAAATTTCTTACCAAATTTGTGACGAGTAATTTTTAGCTTCATAATAAGACGTGTGCTTAATATAAGGAAAAATTTTAAAGCAAATTTTTGAACCAAATTTTTCTAAAGTTGATTCTGATTACGAAGAAATACTTTTATATTTCAAGATTAACAAATAGAAACGTTATAAACTTTCATATTAATTTTTTAAAAAAATTTCATTAATGTCATTCAAAAACTGTATTTCTTAGTACATGTATTTTCCATTTAATTCTTAAGATTAAGTTAAAAAGATAATTATCGGATTAATTTTTTTCATTTATTGCATTTTATAAGATGCTTATGACTTCCAAAATCTAAGTATTAAACAGAAAAATGTGAAGAATACGGGACAATATAATAAAGTTTTTGTATTTTTGCAAAATCACTAATACTTTTTTAAATTGATGCGCCAATTATATGATTTTTTTATACACCGGATGCTTTAAAATATAACAATAAAATTTCAATCGAAAATAATTTCACAATTAAAATCATGCAATTTTAGATTTATATTTTCTTTTGAAAAGTAATCAAGACTTTTATTTTAATTTTTTTTCTTTTTAAAAATATGGAATATTTAGAAGTCATCCAGGATTTTTTACCAAGATTCTCCTCTATCAAATATAATATTAAACGACATAGCTTAAATTACGGTAGATTTGATGGAAGGTCTGGTTACGTAAGAATGGCAAATAAATTAAAAGTGGCAAAGCAAACTGCTATATATTGTGAAATGGCTTCTAATAGAATGTATTGTGAAGGAACTTTGGATCCAGTAAAGTTTTTACAATACAAGTCTACATTTATTGAATCTCAAAATGCTTTGAAACTGTTGGACATGGCCACGAGCATTCTAATCAACTGGGATGTGATGAAGGACTTAGATCAATTGATTTCTGTGCTAAAAAACATATCAAAATGGATCCACATAGAGCAAGTCCTAAAGTATTTGGTGGAAAGGGGACTACCGACGTATATTTGCAAACTATTAATATCTACAAAAAACGATAGAATAAAGATGTGTTTGTACGGAATATACGAGAATTTGCAACTGTTTTACTCAGTAAAACGTTTGCAAGATACCTCTATGAATTTCATAAATTCAATATGTTACATTCTTGCCCTTGATATGGAAATAGCAATGGAAAACGAATCGTATTTGCCATTGATACATGTAGCCTTTGATTATCTTTCAAAAAACACTGCAGTTATTCATTTTATTGAATATAAGTTTGGCTTTGCATTTAGCAAATTCTTGGATCAACTATACACTTATCTGAGCTGCAAAAAAGGATTTGTTCTGGGATCACATTTTCTGTTCACTGAAAGCATATTTAAATTTATTGACATTTCAAGCAAAGAGTTACTTCTTCCACGACCTATTAAACAAAAGTTATTATTTCTGCTTTTAGAATTTTTAGGACGCTATATCAGCTGTTGTGACCTAATGAATGTTGAATCATTGCTACCATGTCAAATTGTAACAGCCATTAAATACCTTATCTATATTTTTGGAAAGTTATTAGTTATTGATTTAAGTGAAATAAAAGAAACAATCGTAAGAGTCAATACACTGTGCAATGTATATCTGAGAGTGTATGGCTCCTTAGATAAAATTACATTTAAACGTTATCCTTTGAACATGCTAAGAGAACTATGCTTACAAGTTTTTCTCTTTTTCATTCCATACTGTTCTATTGGTACATTCGCTAGAATAATTGGAGAAGTAGCTGTTGGTGTTTTATCTGAAATCAGCTTTTATGGAGCACTTAAGAATAATAATAGGCTTGCTAACAAGTGCATTCTTTACAAGGAAGTTTTTATTCGACAACCAAAAAAGATCCAAAGCCTTGCTTTATCAATACTAGAAAACTTAAATAAACTGCCAATTATACTAAACTATTATTCATTCGAATATGGAAAGAAAAAGGAACACCATATCTTGATAATTTCAGAATTTGTTCAGCTAGGAAAACTATTTGTTTATTTTTATATAGAACAAGCAATGACACATGGATGGTTTTTTACTAAGTATTTGTACAAAATATTACCTAATTTAGAAGAAGTATTCGATTGTTTTACAAATGACCCAAATATGATGAAAAATATTATAAATTTTGGTAATAAATTTATACAGGTTTTATATCCTGTTAACATCACAGGAAGATACAAAGTGGTTGTCTACATACAATGGCTTTCTCTTTTACAAAAATCATTAGACAGTCCTTTCTTCCCGTATACTAAGAAATTTAATAAATACTATACAATTATACGAGGTATATTACCTGATATTAAAAGTGATGTTATCAAATCTGACTATGAAGTGATTCGACCAATTTTAAGGAGAAACTTGGATTGCAAATCTAAGACTGCATTTAGATTAAAACTTGGGCAGAAACTCAGAGAAATGGCTTCGGTAGCTGCAAATAAAAGCATCTAGGTAGCTACACAACAATGTACAAAATATATGTTATAATATTTCTATTTTTTTACTTCTGTTACCCTTTTTGTTTAAACCTTCCGGTACCAAATTCAAGGGAATAATTAATTTAAATATATATATATATATATTTGACAGATCCTTTTATAAATTTAAATTATTTAATCTTTAAGAAAGAATTATATTCTGATTATTAAATGATGTTCCATAAAATTTTTATCACTAAATAGATATATTAAATTGAAAATATAAACGAATACTATATAGGGAGTAACTAGTAGCTGTTTATTGTTTAGACAAGCATATAAATGGATTATTTGAAACGGAAATTAAGCCCCAAGGGATTTTCAAAGATATAAGTATAGCTTATAATAATTCTTAGATGCTATGTATTGCCACTGGTTCAAATATATCAATTAAATGGTGCAAAATTTTAGCATAAATATGCTTAAGTAATATCTAATCTCTGATACAGCCATTAACATACACAGGTCATAAGAACTTTTTATGCTAAATGCATGCATGTGATATGAAAAAGTAGTTTGTTATTGAAGTTTTAACACGTTAGTTATACATGCTTCTATTTTAAAGCTGTAATAGAACATGTAAATACAGATCCTCAATGATATTATCATAAGGAGTGAACTTCTTAGTTCCATCAACTTTAATCAAAATTGAAGAATCAAAAATATATTTTATTTAATAAATGTATAAAAAACAAAAAGGTTGAATAATTAATCCGAAAATGTACAGTAAACCAAATGACCACACCAGCAGAGTGTTCAGCCTTAATAACCCCCATTCTTCAGCTAAAATATGATGGTTCTTATAGATTTACTTATTTCGATAGATTATTTTCAATTCATTTGTCCATAGAAAAACAGTGAATTACGGTTGGAAATGAATAAGCGAAGCCATGAAAAAATTACCACAATATATTAAAATTGTTTTCAATACCTACCAGATTTACCTGCATCCATGCATAAATAGTGTATTATCCCAATTCAAAAAAAGTTTAAGGATACAAAACAGAGTTATTAATATTTAAATTTTAGATCACGCTCTTATTTCTTGTATTGTTCAATTCAAAAATCTAATGAAATTGTCAAACATTGTGCGTCAAACATTAATCCAACACTACTGACACACGCCAAGTACATAAATTTACTTCCAAGTATTTGTGCATGGACTGTAGCAATACTCCGAATTATATGTTATTTAGTAAAAAAATATTTTTAACATTCAAAACCTAATACTTTCAGGTAAGAGCTAACTAAAAATATAAAAAAACGTCATTTTATCTGATTTAAACATAGATGGTTATAGCAAAAAAATCTAAAGTTTATGACAAGTAGTGGGTTTGCCATTAAAACACAGTTTGAAACAAAAC
Source organism: Sphaeromyxa zaharoni (assembly GCA_001455285.1). NCBI lineage: Eukaryota > Metazoa > Cnidaria > Myxozoa > Bivalvulida > Sphaeromyxidae > Sphaeromyxa > Sphaeromyxa zaharoni. Next base: position 6,517 of record LDMZ01013313.1, read on the forward strand.
GTCCTTGTTATCAAGAACATCAGGATAAAATTGATGACAAAATCTATTAATATACAATATTCTGTTATTTTTTTCAATTCTTTATTGGTATTACGGCTAATGTTTTAGAAAATCCCACTAATATTCGTTAGTGCGTTTAAGAAACTAAAAATGGAAAATATAGGAACTATTCTTACATTCAATATTATTTAAATAAAGCATTAATTTTTGTAGGTGGCTTAGTAAATTTTAAAACATACTTTTATCTCAAACAACGGTTTATAGCCACCCTTTCTTGGTGTATACAATTCATAAGCTGGAAGCCGTGCAAATGGTAAGCAAAATTTAGTAATTCTGAATAAGAGATAGTACCTTTTACATTTTCACTCATATAAGAACATGAACTAATCGTAAAAAAAATTACATTTCAAACAATTTTTGGGGACATGTAAAGTTTTAAACCAAAATAACACAATACAAATGAAAATATTTTCACACAAAATAAGAGTAAATCCTTTTTAATTAAAAGTTTTCTTGGATTAAAAATATGTGACGAAAATTAATAATTTTAAAAATGATAAAAGAATTTTTCCTTCTGAGCTTGATATATAAACACTATTCCATCAATCTCATAATAATAAACTTTAATACAACTTATTATAGTCTAACTTATATTTGAAATATTTTAAAACAGTACTCATTTATTACCTCTGAGGACGCCATACCAATCTCGTCTCAAAACCATTTTTTTCATCTAACCTTTAACAAAAAATCTGATAAATTTAAATTAGTTCAAGAGCGTTTTTCTTTGGGTAATTTAATATATACTCATTTTAGTAAAAAAAAGAATCGCACAATTAGTTCTTTTGAAATTACTTTTTCATTTAGATTTTATTTTCCAGATTTTAGAGATTAAAAGAAGGTAATTTTAAAAAAAAGGTGATCATAAAAAATTAGATAATTTACTATATTAAATTTTTAACACTTGTATGGCATAATGAATCATATAATGCGATAAATATGCTCCAGAAATGTGACATTACATGGATTTCTACAAATTTAGACTCATGAAGAAACGATAGTTATTGCCTAGATTAAATATGATAAATTTTTTTAAATATAGTTATTAATAATTGATATTTCAGATTTTGTAATTTTTTAATTAATTCACAAAGAATATAGTTTTAGGAACTGAAAGCAAATTTTAAATAAATTTGTATAAAATTTTATAACAAATTATCATTAAACGGATTCACTCTATAATATATATTATTTTTTAAATAAATTTAAAAAAAAATCGGATAAAGTGGCGACTGTTAGCATGCTATGTATGCGAAATAAAGAGTGTATATCTGGAATATTTTTCCTATTTTGATACATATTAAATAAAATGAGATAATAAATACTGTATCAAAATTTTATTTTCTTAGTCGATTTCTCGATTGTTTCTCCGATGTTTTTCAGTTATTATGGACGATTTAAATATTTTTTCATATTTTTTTAAATTTTCTTCTTCAGCTAAATATACATCGTGCTTTACATTTTTAAGTGAAAATTATTCAGCCATAATCAAAATTAGTTCATGATTATATATATTTATTCTGATTACAAAATGTACAAGAATTTAGCCAAAATTTTGTTTCTTGAACAGTAAAACAATAGACTGCAATTACTATAAATATTGGTATAGAAAAAAATCGTGAACTCTTTGCTTCTTTTGTATTGAAAATATTTATCAACTTTTTATTAACAGTGAAATCCTAACTTTTGTTCATTATATGGAATATCTGGTTGATTTCTTACCGAAAAGCGTTCCTATAAAATTTAAGAAAAAACGTTATGAAACAAATTCAATTTTATTGAAGAATGACTTGAAATATGTTGAAATGATGAACAAACTCAGAATTACCAAACAAATGGCTATGTTCAATCATATGATAGACTCTAATATATCCAATCAAAACAGTTTTCTAGACAAACGATTTATATTCCTTAAACCTGAGAGAGCGTTCAAGCTACTTGACATTGTGTCTGATGCACTTAACAACTTCCAAATATTAAAGAAAACTAAAAATATAGTGAATATATTGGAAAATGTTTTAAAATGGATAAAAATAAAGTCCGTAATGGAATATATGACGGTAAGGCGATTACCAATATTAGTGTGCACCGTTTTAATGAATTCTTTAGACCATTCAATACAAAGCTGCCTTTTTAAGATTTATAACCAATTGTTATTAGAGAATCGCAAAAAACCTTTAAAAGATATATCTCTAAATTTCATTGATTCTATAAACTTTATTTTATTAGTAGACATAAAGGAAGGTATTAATAACATATTTTACATACCCATGATGGATATAATATTTGGATTTTTGTCACAAAGACCAAGTGTTATTTATATTATAGATTATAGATTTGGATTAACATTTCAGAAATTTGTAAATAAACTGGCTCCTTATCTTGGAAGCACCAAAGATTTTGCAAACCAGTATCAGGCATTATTTACTGCAACTATTGTTCAATTTTCCAACGTCCCATTCAAATATTTATTCGTTCCACCTTCCTCAAAACGGAAATGCATATTTATAATAATTGAGTATATTGGATACTTCATATCCTGTTACGATCGTATGACTAAATCCACCGTTGTCATTCACCATATTAATTTTACACTAATTTACCTAGTTGATGCGATAAGGAGATTAGTAATTCTACCAACTGATGATTACAAATCAACAACAAACACTGTCAACCGAATTTGTAATATTTATCTTAGAATATACGAAGTTTTGAACAAATTATACTTTCATGACCTTTATTCAATTCATTTAGAAAAACTATGTCTTGAAGTTTTTACTTTTTCAATTCTTTACTGCTCGCAAGATACATTTTCTTTAATGATTAAAGAACTATCTTCTGATATAAAAAGCAATAAACTTGTTAATTTATCACTAGAAACCTTTAACATATTCATTAATGAATGTATTTTTTGTGGAAAAGCGTTCCTAATTCAAGACAAGAAAGTCTTTGTACTAGTAAGAACATTATTTGACACCTTGGAACTGGTACGGTGTTCTAGTGACGATTACCCCTTTAAACATGAAATTGACTTAGAAGTATATTTAAAATGTATTACCGTATTTCTGCGATTGGTAAAAAGATTTTCGCATTTATTAATTTTATTGGGTGAACAACATATTTCATTTTATACTATATATATTGACTGTGTTTTTGTTTACCTAGAGCAAATTTGGATGGAATTTTCACCAAATATAGTGATAGGAAAACATGTTTTAAATTTAGGAAAGAGAATCATTCAAAATGTTCTAAGTTCTGTTATCCTGAAGGTTAGGAATAAAATTCTGATATGCCTTCAATGGCTTTGTTTATTAGAAAAATCATTAGAAGATAAATGCTATATTTACATTGAAAAATATGGAAAATATTACCGTACGTTGCCAGAGGTTTCATCTTTAATCAGTGAAAATATCTGTCAACCTGATCAAAAATATTTACATTATTTACTTAAGAAGAATCAGAAATGTGAATTTAGAACCCATTACACTGAACAGCTTAAAAATCTCCTTAGTTCCTTGTTGGAACTATTTTAAAACACTTATAACGCTGCACATTTTATTAGAATATATAATATATTAGATTTTTTTTCTATTTTTTTCGCAATTACAATCGCAACATAAAATTTTTAAACCTATTATGTTCAATGCATAAATATAAGTTTATTCGATTCCATATGATTCAAATTTTAATTTTTTTTAAATAAAATATGTGTTTTACGTCGTTTATTTCAATTTTTTCAGTATATTTTCCAATAAAGTTTTCAAAAATATTCAACCAAAAAAATATCTAGTGTTTTCCTTCAGTTTATTCCCAACTATATTCTCGAAACATGTAAAATTGATCATCTATTAATTTTCGATCCAAATTTTTCATAAATTATTAGCAATTGTCATGGTCAACATGTCATTTATAATGTATTCTTTTTGCGATTCAAGAACTAAAAAAAACATCATATTTTTAGTATAAAGATTAAATCTTTTCATATTAGTCCAATGTCGATCAGACTTAAACATCAGTTCAGTTTTCTGCCAGAAATTGTAAAAAAATAATATTTACCAGAACTTAATAAAAAATGAATCTCCTTATTTAATATCAAATCAAAAAATGTAGCCTTGTATTTTTATCAAACTATATATCAATGAAAATTTTGAAATGTCAAAGTAATCAAAATATATATGAGTTTCATATAGAATAATGAAATGCTTCGAGTTTATTGGTGGATTATTAACAACTTATTCATTTCATATAATGTAATTAATATATCATAAGTTTTATAAATAGCTTTACTATATCTAAATGTTGATATTTTGTTTTATGTATGATTTTATTTCTTAATTCCATAAGGCCAATCATAATATAGTTAAATATTCGTTAGGAATATAGCAGAAGAAAATTTAATTATAATAAATCCAATCTGAAATACAACTTTTATGAAATCAAAAATTGGAGTGGATAGAAAATTTTCCGAGTTTCTTTTTTCTAATCTTTTCCAAATAGAGTCTTCTTAGAACTTTTCTTAACATAAGTGGATTCAATGACAAATTTAAGGGGTTGATTAATGTAGTCTTTTACCACATAGAAGGCAATATCACATCAATATTTTTTATTGAGATGTATATTTAAAATAATATTGAGGTGACTAGAACTTAGAACCATCCACTACCACAGTTTGACGGTACATACTCGGTGCGAAGTGTTCAACACAGTGGTCACTTGGTCTATCATAACACACTATGTTAAATTAAATAATCTACCTACAATTAAGTGTTCCATTGTAGTATCGTAACAAAACAGTATTCAATAAGATGACTATCCGCGCGCCCCGTGGCCGCCTTCTACTAATTAAATACGACTAAATGAATTACTTACATTTATTTAATTATGGCCATTAAGAACGACATAATCACCTATTTAGTACATCCATATAACCTCTTTTTTGCTATAGAGGTAAATGATAACAAATTTAAGATAATAATTAATTTTCTGATTAAAAATTATTTAGATAGGGTTGAGTTTTCTATGTATTTCGGTACCCATGTTCTATCTCGATTTTTTTGTATAATATAAAGCATCTAAATTTTTTCTATTATGTTTTGAAACGAAATTTGTTTAGAAGAATTATCACCATTATTTCAATCTATCTTCAAGCAATCAAAGGAAAGAGGGAGTAACTACATTATAACTCATGTTTCATTTATGAAAAACAGTTCCTATATCTATATCTATACCTGAGTTTAGACTAATTTTGTTCAAATAGACCTAAATCCAATTCAGTTTATTTTTAAGCAGGCTTAATGTAACGAAAGCTAAATTGTTATCATTGATTTCTAAATATTAAGTTATTATTATGATATCATTTTTGACAGGTTATGATTAAGCAAAAAATACTTCATAATCCATTTATATGGGCCATATGACTTTATTGTATGTTTTTACTTCTTACTAATCTTAATACGATGAAATCCAGATATTACAGAGTAATTGGGAATAAATAATTCTCTTTCCGGAAAATTGAAGGTTGGATGTTTAAAAATTTTCAATTGATCCATAAGATAGATGCCAGCAATACAATTACTTTTTAGGATTTAAAAAATTTTAGCTTATTTATCAATAACGAAACGAAGGATGCTATAATCAACGAAGGGAACGATAGA